>APFE031754509.1:132490-166808 GCA_000404065.3 Pinus taeda
CATGGCCTCTTTCCAGAGTTTTCCATCCTTTGAATCCACTGCTTCCTTCATAGTTCTGGGATCATCATCAGTAATAGATAAAGAAAAATTTGAACAGAAAGCAGATGGACTATACCTTTCTAGCTTCCTTCTTTCTCGAACTGATCTTCTTACACCCATATTTTGTGGCTCTTCAGCTTCTGATTTCTCCTTTGCTGTAGAGTTTGATTCTTCCTCCTTTAGCTCAAACTCTATCTTCCGAGGTTCCTTTGGTTGGACTTCATGTTTAAAAACATCTTTCACCTCTCTAAACACCACATCTTGGCTGTACATAACCTTCCTTGTTACTAGGTTCCAAAGCTTATAACCCTTCAAACCATCCTTATACCCAATAAAGATGCACTTTTCAGATTTACTATCCAACTTGGTTCGTTTCTCCTTTGGAGCATGTACATATGAATCACATCTAAATACCCTCAGATGTGAAAGAGAGGGTTTCTTACCAGTCCATACCTCTTTTGGAGTCTTATCCTCCAATAGTATCCACTGCTTCTGCCCAAAATTCTTGTCCTAACCCAGCATCACTGAGCATGCTTCTTGCCCTTTCCATCAATGTCTTATTCATTCTTTCTGCAACTCCATTTTTCTGAGGTGTATATGGAGTAGTATTCTACTATGCTATACCAAACTTCTTATAGAATTCTTCAAATTCCTTATTGCAAAACTCTCCACCATTATCTATCCTCAACACCTTTATATTCTTCTCTGTCTGGTTTTCCACCAGAGCCTTAAATTCTTTAAACCTGTCAAAGACTTCAAATTTCTTCTTAAGGAAATATATCTATGTATTTCTTGAGAAGTCATCTATAAATGATACATAGTACATAGACTTACCTAGTGATGGAACCTTGACAGGTCCAAACACATCACTGTGCACAAGTTCTAATATCTGTTTCACCCTCTTACTACCAGAGGGGAAACTCACCTGATTCTGCTTTCCATATACACAATTTTCACAGAAATTAAAATCCACAGAGCTATTACTCATACCTTCTACCATACCTTTACCATGAACTATCCGAAGGCCCTTTTCTCTAATATGTCGAAGCCTTTGATGCCACAACATGGTATTCTCTCTAGAGACCACTAGATTTTCTGCTCCACTTTCAAGGACCACAGAACTATTGCACCCATCAATAACAGTTCTACCTTGCAACTTGTACAAAGTTCCATTCTGAACTCCCCGCATCAATACCAGTTCTCCCCAAACCATCTTGAAGGTATCATTCTCGAACACTGTTTTTACACCTGCATCATCCAGCTTGCTAACAAAAATCAGATTTCTGGCTAACAGAGGAATATGTAGAACACCTGGAAGCGTTCTAACCCTTCCACCTTTCAATTTCAACTTTACTTTTATGCGACCAATGATTCTAGTCTTCCTGTCATCCCCCAAGAAGACATCACCACCATCATATTTCTCATACTCGCAGAACCACTCTCTATGGGAAGTGAAGTGAAAGGATGCACCTGAGTCAATCAACCATGCCTTGTGATCTACATGTGTACTTGAAGAAGCCAAGTACACATCCCCACCTTCATCTGAGGTGGTATTCACCTCTGCAGAAGGAGCCTCATCAGATCCCTTTCCTTTGTCAAGAGATTTAGATTTACAGTCCCTTTTGTAGTGCCCTTCCTTTCCACATTTCCAGTACACCACCTTTACAAGTTTTCCTGGAGATTTAGATCTCCCACTCGATGACTTATTTTTGTTTCTATTCTAGGTCCGCCCTCGTACAGACAAGGCATCACCATTTTTGCTCTCCATATTTTTCCATCTCATCTCCTCCTTCAGCAAGGACGAGACTATTTCATCAAAATGCAAGGCAGTTGCATTGCTACCTATTGCAATAACCAGACTATCCCATGAATCTCGTAGAGAACACAATAAACTGGTGCACTTATCTTTATCTGAAATTTTAATATTAACAGATGATAACTGACTTACCACAGTATTAAATGCATTCAGATGCTCTGTCACTGAGTCTCCATCTTTCATCCTTAGGTTATACAGTTTTTTCTGCAGGAACAGTTTATTCATCAGAGACTTAGATTGGTACAAAATCCCTAACTTGTCCTACAAAGCCTTCACTGTAGCTTCCCCTAATACATTTAGCAATACTGAATCTGAGACAGACAATCATATTATGCTCTTTGCCTTCCAATCCAACTTCTTCCATTCTCCATCAGACACTCTTGTTGGTTTAGTACCCAGATTTACCATGATCCATTGATATTTATCCACCAACAGATCCTCCATCTTGAGTTTCCACAACTCAAAACTCTGACCAATAAATTTCTCGAACTCTATCTTTCCACTGCTCGCCATCTTCTTTCACCACCAGAACCGATCTCGCAGATCTCCCACTGAATAAGGTCTACCACAGGCCCGAGCAAAACTGCTCAACAACAAAGGCATTCCCTTGAAGCCAAAGCAACTTTGATACCAAATGTAGGTTTTAACCCTGTACAAAAATTACTTGCATACGAATTCTAAAACACAGAAAATAAACAGTGCGAGATCATAACACATAAAACACATATACACAAAGATTTCTCCCTGGATCCAAAAACCGGGACTACCAGCTTGATTTTTCATTATGTTCCTTTCAATTTTACAATACATATTTATACATTCCGAAGCATCCAATACCATGGACCGAAAACCATCACTTCCAAAAAACATGTGCGAAAATCATGCACAAAACCATAGGTGGGTCCGCCCAACCTAACATAGGGTCTAAAAGCAAAATTTTTTGGGGCGCTGCTCCGGACCCTATAAAGTGGGGTTGCAGGTGCCCTTCAAATCCCCTATTAACTATGTGGAAAGAATATAACACAACCCAACAAGCACAATGGCAATGTTCTCATCGGGCTCGCCGAATAGAAGTGAATACAACATATCCTCGTAGATCTTTGATTCATGCACTAGCAACTTTGATTCATGCACCAGAGGCTTTGATTCACGCACCCGCAATTTTGGTTCACGCACCAGATGCTTTGATTCATGCACCAGCACCAATAGGTTTCACGCAATAAACTTGGTCATGGAGACGATTCATGCACTCAACGCAGCAACAGTAATGCTGTCAACACAGTAGCATGGAATGAGCAATGGTTCAACAGTCCATCCTGACACACGGCACAGATGGCCTTCAGTCCACTCAGAATACAATTATGCAATGGGCGCAAAATAATTGTGCAGCAATATAATTATGCAGTGGGCGTAGAATAATTATGCAACAATCTAATTATGCAGTGGGTTTAGAATGGGTTAGAATCACCTATGGCAGACAGAGCACACAAGGGTAGTGTACAAAGAGTGCAGTAGGTAGAAGGGAGTTACAACTATTTTGGGAGTTGGCTCTGATACCATGTCAGGCCAAGAAGTAACTCCTCAAAGCAAAATTGATTTGTATATCATATTCCTTTAGGTTGGTCTTTATTATATACATGAGGGAGAGACTGTTCACTTCATCTCCCAATGACTTTTCATATTACTTTACATTATATTCACCCAATCCTGATGATTAGGTGTCAATAGACCCCTATAGTAATTTCCCATCTAATCCTAATTACTCCCATTTATCACCTAGTGTAGCTGAACTTCTAAATAGAGGAGCTTATTTTAAGTCAGCCTACCTTATTCATTCATTAGAATCTCATCCAATACCCACATTACCACCAGGATCACCTAAAACTGAATCTAAGTTGGGTGTTGATCTACCAGAATATAAACCCATAGATTTCATATCCCCTACCACCTATCCATTTCCTTGCATTTTTGACTGACCTGAAGCTTCTTCTTCTAAACAATCTGAGGAGAATTTTTCTATATATACTAATCCTCTCTTTGAAACAAAATAAGGTATTCCTTTACAGGTCCCAAAGCTAGTTCTTAAGACTCCTTTGAAGTCTTTCGGGAGATCTCCTCCTCCTTCACCTCCAACTAATTTATCAACCCCTAAATCACCATGTTCTTCCTCTACTTCTTCTTCGTCCTCTACATCCACACAAACACCACATACTCCACCTAGAAAACCTCATACACCTGAAGCACCTCATACACCACCTACTGTCATGGATTTTTGACCAATTCTACAAGCTAGATATGCTGCCTTAGTCTTACCTAATAACCTTGATGCATTCCCAGTTGGATACTTAAAATACCTTCCCAAGTACAATGGAGAAACTGGTCCCTCAGTCGAGGACCATCTTCAAGCTTTCCTAGACTTTTCATACAACATGAATATTGAACAAGAAAACATTTATATGAGATTTTTTGTACAGTCACTTGAAGGAAATGTGAGGATTTGGTTTAGGCAGTTACCAATAGCTTCCATTAGAAATTGGGGATCGATTACAACCATATTTAAAAATCAATGGGGTGTGAAAAGGGATCCTCTTTATTTCCTCACAGGATTTGAAGAGCTTAAAAGGAACTTTGGTGAACCAGTATCAGATTTTATCAAAAGATTCAATAAACTCTATCACAAAATATCTGTTGACTGTAAGCCCCCTGTAGCAGCAACTAAGTCTAGATTTTCTAAAGTTTTTGATGATGACTTTGCTATTATGCTACGAGAAAGAACTTCAAGAACTCTTGAAGATAAGGGAAAAAACGCTATAGAAGTAGAAGCAAATAGGCCAGCCTCCACTTCTTTAAAACTTAAGGAAGAAAAGGCCCACAGAAAACTCAAATATGTTCAAGAAGCCTCTAGTTCCTCTAAGACTAAATCAGAAGACTCAAAAATAGATGAAATAACATCTCTTCTTAGAAACCTATCAAATAGGATTTCAAAGATTGAGACCCAACCTAGGAAAATACAACAAACAGTTACTAGACCTCAAAACCAAAATCAAGGTCAGTATAAAAGAAATCCACCACTACAAATTTTTCAGAGACCTAGCAATGATCAACAGGTTCCTACTCTAATGATAGATGACCAACAACCTGATGATAATACTATGACAATTACTGAAGATATTAATAACATGGATTCTTCTTCCAATCAAATAGCCATCATTCCTCTCTCACAACAAAATCAGGTTTCAGAAGATCAAGAAGCTTCACAAGTCTCTAAATATCATGCTTTCTCTGAATTTTTAATTGTAAAATTAAACAAGAGGTATTATCTTAGGCCTAGGCCTTGTCTTGGGAGACCTCCAAAGGAAACTCCAATAATTGAATCTGATACCAAAACTATTGAAGCCCAAACAACTCTTATTCAGCCCTTAGATCAGTCAACTGATACTACCCAAATTGGTAAGAACATTTTGACTACATTTAAAGTTGAAAAAGAATTAGAGAGGGTTAAGATTCCACTTCCATTGTCAGAACTTTCTAAAAACCCTGGTTACAAAATCCAAGTTACAAAATGGATACAAAATACCTCGGTTGATGCTGAAGGTGATGTCATAAGTCTACAAGATGAAAAACCAATAGTATCTTTTGGACCTAGTTCAGATATGATAGATTAGATAGTGCCTCCTTTCTATGTAACTCTTAAAATAAACTGTTTGGTCAATTTAGTGTCCTAAATTGGTCTACATAAATTATCAATCCGGGTATCGTAAAATGGTGAAGTGTAGTGCACTATATGTGCTGGATGACCCTTCTTACCTCACTATTTTTGAGTTTTCTATTGTTTTGGGGGTTTGATCCTTTTAATTCCTAATGTTCTGCAATGTACTTAACAAAATCTTAAATCTACTACTGCTAAGAATCTAAAGAAATGAAATGAGAGCTAAAAGTACTTCAAGCCAGATTTGGAAGTAAAGTTTTAACCAAGAAAATGAAAACAAAGTTTCTCTTCTTGCTATTATGATTGTTTCCAAAACATGAACTAAAAGGACTTAAGAGTGAAATTGCAACTACTATCTAATCAATTACAAAACCAAAGCTTAAATAAGATATTAAAACTAAAAATGAGATTGCAGCTATCTATGATGAACCAAAAAAATGAAATACTGAAAATAAGATTATTGTCTAATTTCCAAATAAAAGCTTAATGAACAATTGAAAATGGAATTGAAACTAAATGAAAAACTATGATTGAAAATGAAATTGCAACTAATCTATCATAAAAAATAAATGAAGTGTCTTGTCACTCCGCTACACAATTTTGGGAGAACGACCTCCTTGTGTTAGCATTTTGATGGATTCAATACTTCACTGTTCTAAAACTAAAAATGAAATTGCAACAAAATTAAATTAAAGACTAAGACTGAAAGTAAAATTGTAACTAATCTACTGTAACAACTAAATGAAGTGCTTTATCACTCTGCCACACAATTTTGGGTGAACTACTTCCTCGTGATAGCATTTTGAGGGACTCCATACTTCATTTTTCTAAGAAGAAATAAACATAAAAATGCAGAGAAAGACTCATTCACAAATTAAATATTTCACCACTTAGTTTTAAGATGAACCATCAAATGAAAGGGATTTCAGAAACATTCACTTATAACATGAGTTATTAAACTAAAAACAAAATGGAATTGATCAGTTAAATTCAAAATCTAAAGACTAATTAACAACAAATGAAAGAAACTAGACTAATGATCAGCAAATCAGAATTACTCTATGCTACTAACATCAACTTCAAGCTATTGATAAGAAACTAGAAAGTAGTGAAAGAAAAGAGCTATTTTGTGCTAATAAGAAGATGACACAAGTTGCATGAAGAACAGAGTTAGAAAATTGTTATAAACATCATGAGAAAAACACAGTGAATTTACAGTTAATTATGAAAGACAAAACATAAATAAAATGTAACCTTGACCAATGCAGGGGCCCTTTTCAAAGGTCTCGGATTATCAACACTTAATCAACACTTCAACAATGCTTCAAGTATCCATTGAAATAGAGTCTTTATACTAAAATAGAGAATGAGTTCTTCAAACTACAGAGTGGAAATATGAACTTAATACATAAGCAAAAACTAAACTTGTTCTACGTTCTTCACACGTTTATTTATAGGGAAATTATACAACTATTTTAAAGAGAGAAATAAGCTATAGTAAAACACGTAGAGAGACAAGTATGCAGAATTCTTGTCTTTGTTTGCTTGGAAACATAAATATTATGGTAATGACTGTTGGATTTTGTTTGCACAGGTGGCAAATGAAGTCCATGGCCTCAGGAAACTGCTTTGGATCCCATCACTGCGAAACGTGTACAGAACAATGTCTTGTTTGCCATAGGTTTCTATGTTTGACTTCCCTTTGACCGGAGTCTTCCTCATCAAGCTAGGCTAGATGAATATGATATGATCCATTCCCTGATGTTTTCCAAGCTACCCATGTAGTCCTTTTCCCCTCTTGACACATGGAACCTGCAAAAGCATGCAAATAGCTGCGGAACAACCAATTCGCTGCAGAATGTGGCTGTGTTATGTAGCTAAAAGACAAAAACTTATTCAAATAGCAAACATAAAAGTATAACCTCGAAATCACTAAAATATACTCCTTGAGGCAATGTGTAATGGTTTTTGATGATAAGGATGCATTTTTCATGGAAAAACATAGAAGGAAGGATGAGAAAAGTAGCTAAGGGAAAGGCAGTTTTGGAACTCAACATACCCCCACTTCTAGACTATTGCATGTCCCCATGCAATAAAAGTTGTAAATGCCCTCCTCCCATTAAATTTGTTCTGAGACTTCAGCCAAAACATCCAACCTCTTCTTGCTTTTCTTTTCACCAACTGCCATCCTAGGCCTCCTCATGAGAAATACGTACTTGAGCTTAATGAGTGCCATGTTTAGCTTCTTATTCTTCCTTTTTAGTTTTCTGTTCTTCTTGTGCCATAAACCAAAGTGAAGCATATTGTTATTATGGATGATCTTATCCAACTTGTTTTGTTCTTTTAAGGCTTCATTTTCTCTTTGGATATGCCTATTTAGAAATTCTAGCTCATAGATTTCTTGTTTAAGTGAGCTAGTCAAAGTTTCTTGTGATGTGGCAGGCTGCTCAGGATTAGATGAAGTCCCTAGGTCCATTGATGTACTCTTTTTCTCGAATGACTCTATGTAGTCATAAATCTGATGTTGGACTAGATCAATGCCTAGAGAGGCTCTTCTTGGGCTACTTTCAAAGTTTTGTTGAGGAGAGTTCTGTGGGATTTGCTCATATGGAATATTTTCATGGGACTGAGTTGGAGTTTCTTCCCCAAAATCTATGAACTGGGTCTCTTTTGATTTTGATTTCTTTACTTTTCCCTTGAGTCTAGAAATTCTCTTCAAACTTTGGGAACCTATTATTTCTTCCTCTATAACCTGTTTCCTTTTTCCCTTCTCCTTCTCTTTCTTGAGCTGATCTCTGATTTTGATTAGTCTCTATGAAAGTAGTTGTTCATCCTCCTTAGATGATGAAGGTTTAGGAATATTCTTGTGGATTTCCTCAACATTTTCTTTCATTTTTCTTCTCCACTTTGTCTGCTTTCTGATCTCTATTAATGTTTCAGACATGGTCTCTTCTTCATTGTTTTTCTGTGCTAAAGTTTCAAGAGTGTTTTGAATGGTGATACTGGTCTTCCTTCTCCTACTTCTTTTTACAGGACTTCCCTTAGGTAATTCTGGAGCATCTTGGAAGAATTTTCTGACCAAAAAGTCATCCCATGTGTCCCCTACATTCTTTAAGTGATGTTGAACTAAAATTTTTACTAGTCCATGATGATAAAGAGTGGTTTCTATTGCTTAAATATTCTTCTGAACATTAGTGGCCATTCTTCTCAAAATATTCAACCAGAAAAATGGGAGATTGAGGGTTCCATCTTCAAGAGAATTCATTAATAGTCTTATGTGATATACATATATGGAACCAAACCTTTCCTTGCATGTAATAAACTTTTGCAAAATTAATAGCATGCTACTCCATTTGCCCTTAAGTGCAGAGATTGGAATCCATTTCCTAAAAACTGAAGTATCCATACCTGGATTTTTGAGAATGACCTTCCAGGTTTCATCATGAAATTCTTTGTTCTTGAACCACCTCTCTCTTAGCCTTGGTAGCTTGGTTGCTTCAACAATAAAGGAATCTGTCACTGCAAATTTAATGTCACCTATTTCCACATCTATCCCATCAAATGATCTGGCAAAAGATTTGGTGATTTCTTTATGGAAACCATTGAATTTTTCAATGAAACTCAACCAAATAGCCTTTTGCAACATTCCTTTCAATTGAGGATAACCTTCCATGTACTTCACCCCTATGGGTCCAGTTCTGATGATGAGCCCCATCACCTTCGTTCTCTGCTATTCTTCAAAATTCCCTTCACTATTTTTAGAAATGGAGTGACTGTGTAAAGAGGACTGTGTATACGGCAATGGAATAACTGGTATATAGAAACAAAAATAACTACGGATATGGGGACGAAATGATAGAATATATGGAAGTAGAACGACTATGAGTATGGGATGAAACAACTGTACATACAAGATATATAGAGTAGCTGTATGCATAAAATGTGTGGAAACAGAGCATGCTCAAGGTATATGAAACATAGTGGTTGTATACGTAAACTATGTGAAAAACAGAGTGACTGTTATACACAGAGAATACAATAATATAGTGACTATGTGAAAAAGGTAATAGATTGTTTGTATGCACAAAAAGGTTGTGAAAGTATAAGAGAAAAAAAAACTTGGTGTAATAAGTGAACAATCAGGTTTTTGAGGAGTCGTATTCAAATAGGTTATGTCATGAATCTAACTGTTTAACAGGTGTGCTAGAGAAGTCCGGTTAAGTACGAGTCGTTGAGTTTAAAATGTTGATTACATTATTAGACTGTTAGGTATTAAAGACGGAAGGTGTGGCGAAATCATAATGGCAGTCAAATCTCATAATGATAAATCAAGGAGTCATGTGATTATACGAGTTATACAAACTTATGTTTTGTATTTCTTTTTGAAATAAGTTTTTGTTTTTACCTTTTAGAACCATACCTTCTTCCTACTAATCTCTTGTTGTTTGCTTCCATAGGTGCTTAGATGTGATTGGTATTCAAAAGTTGTTCTCCCTTCAATTACCTGCATATGAAATTTTATTATGAACTGACCTCTTTATGCTTGGACTGATGATCAAATTGTTGTTGTAGAATCATATTGGCTGCAGAATAGGATTAGCTACAGAATGGGAACAACTGTAGAACATGGAAACAGCTGTAGAATGTAAAACAGAGAGTAAAATATGACTTTATGAATGAATGAAATGGAGATGGTTGTGTGAGTGAAAATATGACAAGATGATAAATGAAAAATGGATATGGAAGAAATGCTGGAGAGGAAAAATTTATTGGTGGAATATGGTAGTGGAGTGAAGTGAAACCTTGCAAAAGTAAAATAGAGTGAAAATGAGATAAAATAATAAATTTTGCAAAATGCAAAGTGAGTCACCATTTTTTTTAGAAAAGGAAATGGAAAATATAGGGTGTCAGAAGCTTTTGATTTTCACCCTGTATTTTCTATATAAGCATGTCAATCAGTGATTGGTTTTCAACCTTATACAATTTTTATTTTTTTATTTTTTTTTAAGATAGGAAAAATAAAGACTAAGTTGGTGGAGAAGAAGGATTCTTCTTCACCAACTTCATTTCAGAATTGTTCTGAAAGATCTTCATGAACTCCTCCTTTGAGATTAGTTTTTGATAAATTTTCAATCTATGACCATTCACAAGGAGAGGAGTTTGACTTTCATCTATTGTTCTGATCCTTACCACTCCATTATTGAAAACTTTTTCAATCTCATATGGCCCAAGCCAACAAGTTTGAAACTTTCCTTGAAAATATTTAAACTTTGAATCAAATAACAACGCTCAAAATCCTTCTTGAAACTTCTTGTCCTTGATGTAGTTTTCATGCCACTTAGCCCTTTGTTGTTGAACTAGACCACTGCTTTGAACAACTTCTTGTCTGATTTCATCAAGTTCATTCAATTGATCTAGTATATACTTTTGAGCTTTTGATAAATCCATCCCCAACTGGACTGCCATCTTGAAAGTTTTGACTTGGAAATCTATGGGGAACAGGACTTCTTTCCCATAAACAAGTTCATAGGGTGTATGTCTAGTTGTGTTCGTCCATGTAGTCCTATAGGCTCATAAGGTTTCAGGAAGCCTTTCTACCCAATCTCTTCTATGTATATGCACAGTCTTGGTGAGGATTCTTTCAATCACTTTATTTGTAGACTCCACTTGACCATTTGCTTGTGGATGATAGGGAGTGGATTTCCTATGCTTGATTTTGTATTCCTCCATAAGCTTCTCTATCATGTTGCATGTGAATTGAAGTCCTTGATCTGTCAAAATTTATCTTGGAACACCAAAGCAAGTAAAAATATCCTGAAAAAGAAAACTAACTACAGATTGTTCGTTAGCAAAAAGTAATTCTTTGGCTTCTACCCATTTGGTGACATAATCAGTGCATACCAATATATAATTTTTCTGCTTGGATGGAGGATTAGTAGGTCCAATAAAGTCTAAAGCCCATTTTTCAAAGGATTCGATAAGTACCTAAGTTTGTAATGGCATTTCATTTGAGGGAGCAGGTTTCCCTACCCTTTGGCAGTCGTCGCACCTTTTGACATATTCTTTAGCATTTTTGAAGATGGATGGCCAAAAATATCCTAAGGAAAGGATTTTATAGGTTTTTCTCTTGTCAGCAAAGTGTCCACCACACAGCTTATCATGACATGCTTTGAGAATATCAGGCATCTCATATTTCCTGACACACCTTCTAATCATAAGATCTGGCCCTATTTTATACAATTTGTTAGTGATCCATGAATATCGTGCACTATCTTGAATAATCTTTCTTTTATCTCTAGGAAATAAATGTGAAAGTAGCTTCCCTGTAACCAAGTAATTAACAACATTTGGAAACCAAGGACTTCGAGCAGTTATTGCAAAGAGATATTCATCAAGAAACTTATCGTCAACTGAAGAGTCTTCTTTGATATTTTGAATTTTGGACAAGAAATCAACAACTGTATTTTGTTTTCTAGGTCTATCTAGTACAGTAATGTTGAATTCTTGCAAAAGTAAAAGCCATCTTGTAACTCTGCCATTAGTAGTAGGTTTATTCATCAAATATCTAATTGCAGAGTGAGTTGTATGAACAAAGGTTTCATAGCCTGTTATGTAGTGTTTGAACTTGTTAATTGCAAGGAAAAAAACTAAGAATTCTTTTTTAGTTACAGTATATTTCAACTCAGTGGGAGTCAAATTTTCACTTGTTTATTAAATGGCATAAGGAATCAAATCTTTTTGTCCCAATACAGCTCCTAGAGATGTATCTGAAGCATCTGTAGAAATATGGAAAGGAAGTTTCTAATTTGGTCCTCTTAAGATAGGTGCGTCAGATATTTTTTCTTTCAAGGTTTCAAATGCTAGTTGGCAATCCGGATTCCACTTGAATTCACAATATTTTGTAAGAAATTTGAAGAGTGGAGATGTTATTTTAGCGAAGTTTTCTATAAATCTTCTATAATATCCTGTAAATCCTAGAAAACTTCTAGCATCCTTTTGGCAATTTGGAATTGACAACTTAGAGATAACTTCAACTTTAGACTTGTTAACTTTAATCCCTTCTCCCAAAATGTGATGTCCTAAAACAATACCTTTTGTAAACATCATAAAGATTTTTTCATGGCTTAGTGAAAGGTTTGTTTCTTTACATCTTTTAAGGACATTTTCCAAATTCTGCAAAGCTTCTTCAAATGTGTTACCATAAACTGGAAAATCATCCATATATACCTCTACACATTCATGTATTAAATTAGAAAAAATTCCTAGTACTGTCTTTGGAATGTTGCAAGTGCATTACATAATCCAAAAGGAAGAACTCGGTAGGCAAAGGTTCCCCATGGACAAGTAAATATGGTTTTATCCTGATTCTTAGGTGCCACTTGAATTTGATTATAACCACTAAAACCATCCAAGAATGAGAAATGCTTTTTACCTGCTAATGTATCTAACACTTGATCTATAAAGGGAAAAGGAAATTGATCTTTCAAGGTTTCTTTATTCAATTCTCGATAATCAATGCACACCCTCCCTTTACCATTCTTTTTAGGCACAATTAACAAAGGTGAAACCCACTGGCTATCTGAAATTGGTTAAATGAAGTTTACATTGAGTAATTTTTGGAGCTCTTATTTCACAATTTCCCTAATATTTGGATTCATTCTTCTTTGAGTTTGTCTAATTGGCCTACTGTTTTCCTCAATATAGATATGATGGATACAAGTCTTAGGATCAATACCTTTCATATTGGTATACTCCCATGCAAATGTAGTAGAATGTTTTTGTAATATTTTGGTTAGCTCTTCTTGTTGTAGTTTCTCCAATTTTTTGTTTTTTGTTTTTGTTTTTGTTTTTGTTTTTGTTTTTTTCTTTTTTTTATGAATGTAAGAGATAAGGCTACCTAGTTACACTTCCCTGTCAACGACACCAAAATGTTTGGTCAATTTAGTGTCCTAAATTGCTATACATAAATTATCAATATGGGTATCATAAACTGATGAAGTGTAGTGCACTATATGTGCTAGATGACCATTCTTACCTCACTGTTTTTGAGTTTTCTCTTGTTTTGGGGGTTTGATATTTTTAATTCCTAATGTTCTGCAATGCACTTAAAAAAATCTTAAATCTACTACTGCTAAGAATCTAAAGAAATGAAATGAGAGCTAAAAGTACTTCAAGCCAGATTTGGAAGTAAAGTTTTAACCAAGAAAATGAAAAAAAAGTTTCTCTTCTTGCTATTATGATTGTTTCCAAAACATGAACTAAAAGGACTTAAAAGTGAAATTGCAACTACTATCTAATCAATTACAAAAACAAAGCTTAAATGAGATATTAAAACTAAAAATGAGATTGCAGCTATCTATGATGAACTAAAAAAAATGAAATACTGAAAATAAGATTATTGTCTAATTGTGGAATCAAAGCTTAATGAACAACTAAAAATGGAATTGCAACTAAATGAAAAATTATGATTGAAAATGAAATTGCAACTAATCTATCATAAAAACTAAATGAAGTGTCTTGTCACTCTGCTACACAATTTTGGGAGAACTACCTCCTTGTGTCAACATTTTGATGGATTCAATACTTCATTGTTCCAAAACTGAAAATGAAATTGCAACAGAATTAAATGAAAGACTAAGACTGAAAGTAAAATTGTAACTAATCTACTGTAACAACTAAATGAAGTTCTTTATCACTCTGGTACACAATTTTGGGAGAACTACCTCCTTGTGATAGCATTTTGAGGGACTCCATACTTCATTGTTCTAAGAAAAAGTAAACATAAAAATGCAGAGAAAGACTCATTCATAAATGAAATATTTCACCACTTAGTTTTAAGATGAACCATCAACTGAAAGGGCTTTCAGAAACATTCCCTTACAACATGGGCTATTAAAATAACAACAAAATGGCATTGATCAATTAAATTCAAAATCTAAAGACTAATGAACAACAAATGAAAGAAATTAGACTAATGATCAGCAAATCTAAATTACTCTATGCTACTAACATCAACTTCAAGCTATTGATAAGAAACTAGAAAGTAGTGAAACAAAAGAGCTATTCCGTGATAATAAGAAGATGACACAAGATGCATGATGAACATAATTAGAAAATGGTTATAAACATCATGAAAAAAACACAGTGAATTTACAGTTAACTATGAAAGACAAAACAAAAATAAAATGTAACCTTGATCAATGCAGGGGCCCTCTGCAAAGGTCTCGGATTATCAGCACTTAATCAACATTTCAACAATGCTTTAGGTATACATTGAAACGTAGTCTTTATATTAAAATAGAAATGAGTTCTTCAAACTACAGAGAGGAAATATAAACTTAATACATAAGCAAAAACTGAACTTGTTCTGTGTCCTTCACACAAGTATTTATAGGAAAATTATACAATTGTTTTAAATAGAGAAATAAGCTACAGTGAAACACGTAGACAGGCAAGTATGCAGAATTCTTGTCTTTGGTTGCTTGGAAACATAAATCTTATGGTAATGGCTATTGGATTCTATTTGCACAGGTGGCAGATGAAGTCTGTGGTCTCAGGTAACTACTTCAGATCCCATCACTCAGAAACGTGTATAGAACAAAGTCCTATTTGCCATAGGTTTTTATGTTTGACTTCCCTTTGACCGTAGTCTTCCTCGTTGATCTAGGCTAGATGAATAGGATACGATCCATGCCCTGATGTTTTCCAAGCTACCCATGTAGTCCTTTTCCCCTCTTGACATGTAGAACCTACAAAAGCGTGGAAGTAGCTACGGAACAACCAACTAGCTGCAAAATGTGGCTGCATTCTGTAGCTAAAAGATAAAAACTTATTCAAATAAAAAACATAAAAGTATAACCTGTAAATCATTGAAATATACTCCTTGAGGCAATATGTAATGGTTTTTGATGATAAGGATGCATTTTTCATGGAAAAACATAGAAGGAAGGATGATAAAAGTAGCTAAGGGAAAGGCAGTTTTGGAACTCAACACAAATGATTCCATGTTGTACAATTGTATGCTTGATTTAGGAGCCTCACACAACCTTATGCAAAAATATATCATGGACCATTTGAAACTAGACATAACTAGATCCTCCCATGACCTATAAACCTTTGATTCTAAAAGGGTGCCCTGTTTAGGATTGATCAAGGATCTAGTGGTTACCCTTGCCCAATTTCCAGTGAAAAGTGTAGTACTTAATATTGTTGTCATAGATATCCCTCCCAAGTTTGGAATGCTCCTTTCTAGGTATTGTTGTGCCAAATTAGGGGGAACTCTACAAATGGATATGTCATATGCTAGTATTCCTGTTTATGGAGGAGAGCAATTAAGAGTATATAGAGAGGTAAGATTTATACATACTGTTGGTAAGACTAACCAGCCAAGCAACCATCCAATTTATACAAAATATCAAGACTTTGTTTGTTTTCAACTCACTTCAAACCAACATAAAACTCAAGTCAAAATTGAAGAGGTAGTTGAAAGTCCTGAACCAAATCAAACTGATATTTGGAAACTGTTCTTTGATGGCTCTTGCACAAAAGATGGGGTAGGAGTTGGAGTAGTTTTAATTTCACCTGAAAAAGAAAATATAACACAATCATGTAAATCAGACTTCGAAGTTACCAATAATGTTGCTGAATATGAAGCTTTCCTTTTAGGATTGCAATTAGCCAAAAGCTTAAAAGTTCAAAACTTAAGTGTTTTTACTGATTCAGAACTTATTTTTACACAAGTAAGAAATGCTTGTTAAACCAAGCACCCTAGACTTAGGTCCTACTGAAATGAAGTATGGGATTCAGTTGAAAACTTCTTTCATGCTTTTAATTTGACTTATATTCCCGAAGATCAGAATATTCATGTAGATTCCTTAGTTTTCTCTACCATTTCTTTTAAAATTCTTGATCGTACTGATGTACTCTATCAAATACAAGTCAAATATAGGCCATCTATCCCAGATAATTTGAAACATTGGCAAATATTTGAAGATGATGAACAGTTGAAATCATTTCTGCAGGTAATAGATGATTTTTCATTTCTGCAAATTGATGAAGATAGAACTGAAATAAATGAAAATGTAGATGGAAATGATACTTCATATTTTAAAACCCAAATTGCTAATCATGACATTATTCAATTATCAAACAATTTTATTCCAAAAGGACTCATTCCTTTAGAAAGGTTGTTTGATCAAAATAATGTCCTCCGAAATCCTCAGTCCATTTCTTCAGAAGATGACATAGAAGAGATTAACATTGGAACTAATGAAGATATCAAAAACATCGAAATATGTGCATCTCTAGACCCTGAGATCAAAGCTCAATATCTTAAGTTACTGCAAAACTATAAGGATTCTTTTGCTTGGACTTATGCTGATCTAAAGACCTATGAGATACTCCATTAATACATCATAAGATTTGTTTGAAGCCAGAAGCAAAACCTTATAAAAAAAAACTTAGAAGGATAAACCCAGCACTTCTACCAACTATAGAAAGGGAGATTAAGAAAATGTTAGATGCTCAGATCATCCTCCCTCTTAGATATTCTAATTGGGTTGCAAATCTAGTTCCTGTTAGAAAGAAAAATGGAGAAATAAGACTCTGTGTGGATTTTAGAAATTTGAACAAGGCATAATTAAAATATAGCTATCCTTTGCCCAAAATGGATCAGTTACTTCAAATGGTTTCAGGAGCACAAACACTTTCTATGCTTGATGGTTTTTCAGGTTATAATCAAGTGAATGTTGATACAATAGATAGAGATAAGACAACCTTTACTACACCCTGGGGTACATTCATGTACGCTAGGATGTCATTTTGCTTAACCAATGCTGGAGCAACGTTACAGAGAGCTATGGATATAGCTTTTATGGGTCATGTAAATAAATTTGTAGTTATGTGTCTTAATGACATAACTGTTTTTTCTAAATCTGATCAGAAACATCTAAAGCACTTGATGAAGGTTTTCTGTGAAAGAAGGGAAACTTTTGGGCCATATTATTTCAAAGGAGGGAGTAGTAATTGATCCTAAATGGGTATCTACCATTGAAACATTGACCTTACCTAGAAACAAAAAGGAGATTCAAGCTTTTCTAGGCAGGATTAATTTTCTAAGGAGTTTTATTCCAAATTATGTAGAGATTGTAAAAGATATAACTGACATGCTCTGAAAGGACCATGAAGTCAAGTGGACTCCCACTTCTAGGCATGCATTTGAAAACATAAAAAAGGCTATCTCTAAAGCTCCCACCTTAGCCAACCCTAATTATACTAAGCCATTTAGTATTTTCTCTTTTGCCTCTAAAACAACCCTTGCTGTCATTCTATTATAGAAAAATGAAGATTCCCATGACTAACCCATAGCCGTTTTCAGCAAGGTTATGAGAGATGTTGAGTTTAAGTATGACATCATTTAGAAACAAGCCTATGCCCTCATTCAATCCCTGAAATCATTCAAAATTTATGTCTTACATTCACCTATTACTGCTTATGTCCCTAATAGTGCTGGGAAAATTATCCTAACCCAACCAGACATTGATGGGAAAAGAGGTAGATGGATCACTCAAATTCTGGAGTTTGATCTAACTATCAAGACTACCAATCTAGTAAAATGTCAAGGATTAGCCAAGTTTCTAGCTGAATCCAACTGCAAAGTACTTGGAATCAATTCTGTTTTAGGAATACAAGGGAAGAATACACAAGAACCTTCTTTCCTTACAGAAGGGAAGAATACAGAAGAACCTTCTCTCCTTGCAGAAGGGTAGAATCCACAAGAACCTTCCCTTCCTCCTAAAGGGGAGAATCCACAAGAACCTCTACCTTCAGAGTAGATTAGTCCTATACACATTAATGAAAAATTCTTGTTGTTAAAATGGTATCAAGATATTGTAAATTTCTTGATCCATTTTGAGTGTCCAACATCATTCTCCAAAACCCAATGTAAAACCCTTAAGTTAAAATCAATCAACTACTGCATTATAAAATGCAAATTTATATTGGAAAGATCCACTAAATATTTTGTTATTATGTTTAATAGAATTTGAAATTGAAGGAATCATTGATCAGTTTCATATAGAATTTTGTGGGGGGGCATTATGCTTGGAGAGAAACAACATACAATATTCCTAGGGGAGGATTTTGTTGGCCCACATTGTTCTTACAAGTAGGGGCAAAAGTCAAAGGTTGTGTTGTCAGATATTTGCTGGTAAACAGAAATTAGTAGCTCTTCCACTCGTTCCATCAATAGTTTTAGAACCTTTTTCTCAATGGGGATTAGATTTTATTTGAGAGATTCACCCCACTTCAAGTAATCAGCATAGATGGATCCTCACTGCAACAGACTACTTTACTAAATGGGTGGAAGCAATTCTAGTCATAAATACTACTGATTCAATAGTAATTAAGTTTATTGAGGAGAATATCTTATCTAGATTTAGTTGCCCAACTCAAATTGTCACTGAGAATGCAACAACCTTTTCTAGTGTTAAAATGATTGGCTTTTTCCAGAAATATTAGATTCTATTACATTAGTCAACTCCATACTACCCTCAAGGTAATGGCCTTGTAGAGTCATCCAACAAAAGCTTGGTAAAGGTAATAAAAAAGACTCTAGCTGATCATAAGAAGAGCTAGGATTCACATTTGATTTATGCAGTATGGGAAAATAGAATTACTCCAAAGAGATCAACTGGAAAATCTCCATTTTAGTTAATCTATGGGAAAGATGCAATTTTCCCTACCAATTTGGCCTTCCCTGTTTTAAAATTCCTACAGGATTCAACAGGTGAACATGATGATTTTTCAAGAAGAATAAATTTGATTATTGAACTTAATGAAAACAGAGATGAAGTTCAATACAAATTGAATAAATATCAGAATAAGATGAAGATCCTGTTTGATAGAAAAGCCAGGGACAGGGATTTTAAGGAAGGTGATCTCGTTCTAAGATGGGATGCCAGGAGAGAAGAGAAAGGGAAGCATGGAAAATTTGACAATCTATGGTTTGGACCTTTAGCAATTGCTGAAGTGAAGGGTAACAACACTTTTGTGTTGCAGAATATTGAGGGGCTATATTCCACTTATCCAGTAAATGGAAGGTTTCTCAAACACTACATTCAGTACTAAGAAGTTGAAATAGCTTTCAATATAAATACTCCAGTTTTCTTTTACTTTTCAAGATGTTAGTGTGATTTTTCTTACAGCAAGGACTCCATAGCCTAAGGAGAAGGCACATGGATCTACAGGTTCTCTGCATTCTACAAGAGAAAGCAGTCCCCAGTTGGAGCCAATGTTACAACATTTTTTGGTTTTGATAAGATAGAATATTTGGAAAAACATTAAGTTAGGATATGGACATAACAATAGTGAATAAAATGTTTTAAAAAAAATATATCTTGATGATGATGTCCATATCAAAGAAAATGTTAGGTTAGATGTCCTAAAAAATCAAGACAAAAAGAAAATGTTAGGTTAGAAAGAAAAGAAAACAAATAAACTCTGAAAGTGAGCAAGTCTAAATGCCACTACTCTTTTTCTGCAAAACAATGGTTCTGTGCAGCTTGTCTTAAATGCCACAACCCATGACAGTGAAATAGTTTAATCTTGACTGCTTTGTTCTATCAAAATTTGATGTTATAGTTAGAGAATAAAGATCTTGCCAAATTGTTTAATCTTGGCAGATCAGTAGTTAGGTAGAGAATAATAAGGTGCTCATCAGTTTAATTTGAGCCCTTGGAGGTTATAAGGGTAGATTTAGACAGTTTCTTTTGTAAAACAAAAATAAAGGAAAAGGGTTTGCTAGCTTAAATGCACCCATTAAGTGAAGAAAAAATGATAGGATAAGCGAAGGGTAAGTAGAGAAAGGTTGCAGAAATTTGATTATTCATTGGAAAAAATGTACATTTATCATGTTTTACCATATGTTTTTATGTCCATGAGGTAATTACACAAAGCGAATGAAGGTCTACAAGATCAATTAATTAACCTTTTATTCATTCCCATTCATCGTCATATTTACTAATTTCCCCTTCCCACCTTCATATAATTCATATTCATTCATTTTCCACAAAAAACCCCTTTTCCTAGGTCAAAACCCTTTTTACCTAGGAAAAGTGAAAACCGTATGTAAAATCCCTTTTATCATGTAAAATCCCTTTTTACCATGTAAAACCACTTTTACCCGAAAAACCCACAAAAAGGTGTTTTACCCTAAGTATTGATGCATATATATCAAAAGAAAATAAACTCATAAAAAGCATAATACTTAGTAGTTTCCCCTTTTCTACCTATAATTCCCTTTTCCGCTTATATTTCATATTAACACTAACTATAGTATTAAACCCCTAAAATTCCATTTTCTCGTATATATTAACTCTGTTTATTAAATAACCCGAAACCTTAGTTTTATTATAAAACTATGTATTTTAATAAAACATCGCATCAGTGGATCACAAGCCTTTTCAACATGTATCCACTCCCTTCGATTGTGATATGTCATCCACAAAGGATTTGGACCCGACCAAATATATATCATAATCTATCGCCATATCGCATCTGCCTCCATCGCAAATCCTGGCTAATAGCAATACCCTCCGCCATTGCGATCTCCGATTGTGATGGGAACTTGGTCCCAATCACATATCATACATCATTTATTCCTACGTTGTGTCCGGACCCTATCACATTCCTTTGCGATGGGCCTTCCCGCACTAAACTGCGATTTTGATATGCGATATAAAACTGGACCCGATATCATTATCTACCTGAGTTAATAAAATTTCAAGTCTACCATATTTGTTTTGCGAAGGTTTTCCTTGTTAAATCATTTTTATGATTTTAACGAAGAAATAACCTTAGCCTACATTTAACCCCACTAATCACAGTTTTTAACCCATAATAAAGCCATTACTGCCATATTTGATTGTTGACCCCTCCGTACTACTTTCTCGCTCCACCACCGTCCGATCAAAGGCATTAAAATCCAACGACCCTTGCCGATTTCTGGTTGACTTTTTCTATGGACATTACCCACCTGAAAAGCAGTATTCCATCGTCCTTCTTTGCTACGTGTCAAGCTTAAATCATTTTGGGTGACCCCTTTCGAAAAACGCCCATGCCTTATAAGCAGTGCGATGAAAACCAAAATTTCCTCCCACATAACGACAAAATAGCCATTGTTCACTATCGCGCCATATTTCAAAAGAAAGTTGTTTTTCTGTTTAAAGGCAAAAATCACCATTTTTCCTTTGCTTTGCCTGTTTTCATAGTGAAGCCTGCATAAGCCTCTGTGACCACTAAAATCATCAGTTTACCTTATGATATGCTATGGACTCCTTCAAATGTCCTTTCAAGCTCAAAAAATCCATTCACGACTGTCTCTGTCACCTTGTTTTTCTTAACAATTCCTGTGTTTTACATGTAAAGACCCCTGTTCGAGGCTTACAAAGAAAAAGCCTGTGTACAGTTGAAAGACAAATATGAAGACCATATCAATTTACTTTACCCTGTAACATAAAATCTAATGTGATTTAATGTTGAAAAACACAGTAAAAACCTAGTTTGCACAATAAAGGTAAAAAGAAACAGTAAAGGTTACTCTGTAGGGTTACGGGGGGTTAGAGGGGGGCCAGAGGCCCCCCTTCGATGCGTCGATTGCACAACAGGGGGGTCACAGGGGGGGTGGATATTCACAGAATTTAAAGAGTATTAGATGAAAGGTCAAAATGAAGGAATCAACTAGCATGAAGGATACAAACAAATTAGCAGCTTAAAGCGCAAAATATCAAACAACAAAGCCAACACAACCTAAATAAAAGGGACAACAAGAAGCAGTTCAATAGCTTCCCCTATCTTCTTGCATGAAGATATTTTCCTTTCCTAGAATAAATCTTAATCAGTTTTAGGATATTTCTTAAGTTTTATTAATGTATAAATAACTCTCTTCTTGAGATGTTATGGGTTCGGAGTTCAAGATTCATTGTTCATACTTGTTAAGTCTTGACTGTTAATTCTACTTTGAACCTGGAAGCCACCTTTGAAGGAAGATTTTCTAGACACTTGATGTACTCAGTTTTTCTAGAACCTTAATACAAAGAAAAGGATTCTGAATTTGGTTTTACATAGTTTGTGTTATACTGTAAGTTTTTCTAGTTATCAATCATTATGTTTTTCTTCATATGCTTATGACTTATAAAGATATCTAGGTAGGAAGAATTGTGTCTCAATTTATTCCTATAAGCTCCTGAAGTGATCATTTATTATGAGAATGGATTAATGAACTATCTTTTTAGCTAATCCCCTCTAATTTGTAAATCATCAGCATCTTGTGTAAGCTTAAGTATACTGCCTTGAACCTTTGGAATGTAGTTTAGAAGGTTTTCCCACTTATGATTGTTTTGTTTTACAGTCTGGAAACTGTGAGAATCATATTATTTTCTGTCTTCTTCTCACCATTATTTTGATCTATATCACTATGTAAATTTTTATACCAACCCTCTGCTGAGATATTAATATAACCTAAAGGATTAACTACTTCAATTCTACATATGTCTTCATTCATTGGTCTTCCAAAAAGCTAAAACCAAAAACACCAAAACAAGTATTTTAGATGCTCTGGCATTGGTAGCTGGCATACTACTATCTCAGAGGTACAACACTTACTCATCCAACTAACTGCACCTTCAAATAGGTTAAAAACATACCCACTCGTAGATATTCTTTGATCCAAATCTCCAGCCCAGTTTGCATCAACAAAGCCATGAATATCCAACACTTTGTCTAATCCTGGTCTTCCTTGGTAGCACACACCATAATCAATAGTGCCACACAAATACCTAAAAACCCTCTTCATTGCTGTCTAGTGCTCCTTCCCTGGTTTTGACATAAACCTGATCAATACTCCCACTGCATGTGCAATGTTTGGTCTAGTATAGACCATTGCATACATCTAAATACTGACTGAACTTGCATATGGAACATGGGACATGTCCTCTTCCTCTTCTTGTATCTTGGGACACTGTCCAACATATAAATTTACACCTACAGGAATAGGAACCTTCACCGGTTTACTATTCTGCATATTAAACCTCTGCAATATTGTCTTGACATACTTCCTCTGGTTTAACCAAAGCTTCCTTTTTGCCCAATCTCTTTTAATTTCCATGCCCAAAATATAGTTTGCAGCACCAAGACCTTTCATGTCGAATTTGGAGGGCAATTAGGTCTTCAAATCCTAGATAATTTCTTTTTCATTTCCAACCAGCAAGATATCATCCACATACAAGACCAGATAAATAACACGGTCACCAATTTATTTAAAATACACAGAGTGATCTGCTTTGATTCTGGTGAAGCCATGTCCCCGTATAAATGTATCAAATTTCTGATACCACATCCTTGGTGACTGTTTTAACCCATACAAAGACTTCTTTAACTTGCATACCAGATCTTTCTTACCCTTCATCGCAAAACCTTCAGGTTGCTTCATGTAGATCTCCTCTTCCAAATCCCCATGAAGAAATGCTGTCTTCACATCCATATGTTCTACCTCAAAATCAAAAGTAGTAGTAACAGATAAAAATAATCTAATAGAAGCTACCTTGGAAACATGAGAAAAAATATCACCAAAATCAATTCCCGACACCTGGGAATAACCTTTTGCTACCAACCGAGCTTTGTATTTCTCTACCTTTCCTTCTACATTTGTCTTCTTCTTGAACACCCATTTGCTTCCAATGGGTTTCCTTGCAGTTGGCAACTCCACCAGATCCAAAGCTTCATTTTTGTGCAAAGATTCCATTTCATCAACCATGGCCTCTTTCCAGAGTTTTCCATCCTCTAAATCTACTGCTTCCTTCACAATTCTGGGATCATCCTCAGTAATAGATAAAGAAAAATTTGAACAGAAAGTAGATGGACTATACCTTTCTAGTTTCCTTCTTTCTCGAACTCATATTTTCACACCTGGAGTTTGTGGCTCTTCATCTTTTGATTCTTTCTCTGTTGTAGAGTCTTATTCTTCCTCCTTAAGCTCAAACTCTATCTTCTCAAGTTCCTTTGGTTGGGCTTCATGTTTAATAACTTCTTTTGCCTCTCTGAACACCACATCTCGGGTGTACACAACCTTCCTTGTTACTGGGTTCCAAATCTCATAACCCTCTAAATCATCCTTATACCCAATAAAGATGCACTTTTCAGATTTACTATCCAACTTGGTTCTTTTCTCCTTTGGAACATGTACATATGCATCACATCCAAATACCCTCAAATGTGAAAGAGAGGGTTTCTTACTAGTCCATACCTCTTGTGGAGTCTTATCCTCCAACGCTGATGAAGGTGATCTGTTGACCAGGTAACATGTTGTCTCCACCACCTCTGTCTAGAATTCCTATCCTAATCTGAAACCACTGAGCATGCTTCTTGCCCTTTCCATCAAAATCTTGTTAATTCTTTCTGCAACCCCATTTTTCTCAAGTGTGTATGGAGTAGTCTTCAGCCATGCTATACCACACTTCTTACAGAATTCTTCAAATTCATTACTTCAAAACTTTCCACCATTATCTGTCCTCAACACCTTTATCTTCTTCTATGTCTAGTTTTCCTCCAGAGCCTTAAATTATTTAAACCTGTCAAAGACTTAAGATTTCTCCTTAAGGAAATATATCCATGTATTCCTTGACACGTCATCTATAAATGATACATAGTACACAAACTTACCCAGTGATGGAACCTTCACAGGTCCAAACACATCACTGTGTAGAAGATCTAATATCTATTTTACCCTCTTACCACTAGAGGGAAAACTC
Source organism: Pinus taeda (assembly GCA_000404065.3). Lineage (NCBI taxonomy): Eukaryota > Viridiplantae > Streptophyta > Pinopsida > Pinales > Pinaceae > Pinus > Pinus taeda. The sequence continues at coordinate 157,860 of APFE031754509.1, forward strand.
ACCCGATTTTGCTTCCCATATACATAATTTTCACAGAAATAAAAATCCACAGAGCTATTACTCATACCTTCTACCATACCTTTACCATGAAGTATTTGAAGGCCCTACTCTCCAATATGTCCAAGCCTTTGATGCCACAACATGGTATTCCCTCTAGAGACCACAAGATTTTTTGCTCCACTTTTAGGAACCACAAAACTGTTGCACCCATCAACAACAGTGATATCTTCCAGCTTGTACATAGTTCCAATCCAAGCTCCCTACATCAATACCAGTGCTCCATGAACCACCTTGTTGATATCCTTTTGGAACACTGTTTTTACATCTGCATCATCCATCTTACTTACAGAAATCATATTTCTGGCTAATGCAGGAATATGTAGAACATCTAGAAGTGTTCTAACCCTTCCACCTTGCAACTTCAACTTTACTTTTCCGCAACCAACGATTCTAGCCTTCTTATCATCTCCTAAGAAGACATCACCACCATTGTATTTCTCGTATTCACAAAACCACTCTCTATGGGGAGTGAAGTGAAAGGATGCACCTGAGTCAATCAACCATGCCTCATGATCTACATGTCTACTTGAAGAAGCCAAGTACACATCCCCACCTTCATTTGAGGTGGTTTTCGCCTCTGCAAAAGGAGCATCATCATATCCCTTTCCTTTTTCAGGAGCTTTAGATTTACAGTCCCTTTTGTAGTGCCCTTTATTTCTGCATTTCGAGCACACCACCTTTACAGGTTTTCCTAGAGATTTAGATCTCCCTCTAGATTTAGATCTCCCACTTGACAACTTGTTTTTGTTTCAGCTTTGAGACTGTCCTCGTACAGAAAAAGCATCACCATTATGGCTCTCCATATTTTTTCGTCTCATCTCCTCCATCAGCAAGGATGAGACTATTTCATCAAACTGTAAGGAAGTTGCATTTCTACCTCTTGCAATAACCAGACTATCCCATGAATTTGGTAGAGAACACAAAAAACTAATGCACTTATCGTCATCTAAAATTTTAATATCAACAAACAGTAACTAACTTACGACAATATTAAATGCATTCAGACGCTCTATCATCGAGTCTCCATCTTTCATCCTCAGGTTATACAACTTTTTCTGTACGAACAGTTTATTCACAAGAGACTTAGATTGGTACGAAGTCCCTAACTTTTCCCATAAAGCCTTCGCCATAGCTTCCCCTGATACAATAAACAATACTAAATCTAAGACACACAATCATATTATGCTCTTTTCCTTCTGATCCAACTTCTTCCACTCTTCATCAGACACTCATGTTGTTTTAGTACCCAGATCTACCATGATCCACTGATCTTTATCCACGAACAAATCCTCCATCTTGAGTTTCCACAACTCAAAACTCTAATCATTATTTTTATCAATCTCTATTTTTCCACTGCTCACCATCTCTTTCACCACTAGAATTGATCTCGTAGATCTCCCTCTGAACAGGGTCTACCATAGGCCCGAGTGAAACCCCTCAGCAACAAAAGTGTCCCCTTGAAGTCAAAAAAACTCTGATACAAAATGTAGGTTTTAACCCTGTATAGAAATTACCTGCATACAATTCTAAAAAATAGAAAATAAAGAATGTGAGAGCATAACAGATAAAAAACATATACACAGAGATTTTCCCCTGGATCCCAAAATCGTGACTACTAGATTGATTTTTCATTATGTTCCTTTCAATGTTACAATACATATTTATATACGCCGAAGCATCCAATACCATGGATCAAAAACCATCACGTCCAAAACCATGGACCAAAAACCATCACGTCCAAAAACATGTGCGAAAACCATGCACAAAACCATAGGTAGGTCCGCCCAACGTAATATAGGGTCCAAATTTTTTTTTCCTTGTGTGCTGGCCCAAACCTTGTAGAGAGGGGCTACCCGCCCCCCTCAAACCCCCCAGAAAGGGGGGGCTAGCGCCCCCCCATGACCCCCCTACTGCATAATCAGTGCAACGAAGGGGGGACTTTGCCCCCCTTCTAACCCCCAGTTAACTACATCGGCTAGTTGTGGAAAGAATATAACACAGCCCAACAATAGTAGTGAGATAACAATGAAAGTTGAAATAGAGCTAGGAAAAGCTAGAATATATGTAAATGACAATAGGTGTTCAAAGAAATTAAGAAAACAACACTCACACAAGGGAATACACAAAAAGCAACAGAAATGCTAAAAAAGACAAGTTGAAGCCACTTACTTGTGAATAGTTGAGCCGGATGTGTCGAAGAGTCCTGGATGTACTGTGGGATGTCAAAATTCCAAGATCAATGTGAATGAATGAGCTTTGATGCATCAAATAGATAACATTGGTCTCAGGACATGCATGCCACAAATCTAGGACAAAGCAACACTTGGAGGGAAACTTCTAAGGCAACTTTGCATGTAATCCCTAGCTGCTAAAAATAGCTCCCTGAATGATGGGATGCCTTTGCATGTTGTCTCTTGCTATTCCAGGAAGATCAAGTCATACATGCATGCAAGTCAAGTTTCCTCGGTCTCGGGTGTAATTAGTCAACCAGATTTTCCATGCATGCCATTGCTCAATTGCTTGGGGAAATGCATATTCTTGACTGAAAGATGGGCTGATTGCCTAAGGGGATTGCACAATTTCTAGGCTCAGCAGCTGATTGCTACCCAAAATTTGGCAAATCCTGGGCTAAATTTCCTGTTGATGGGAAAAATTGTGCAATTCCTACCGGGAGGGTTGGTTGGCAAGATTGCGCAATAATGGAGCCCAGCAAGTTATTATAGGGAATTGTGCAATTCCTGGAGGGAAGGGCTGGTTTCCCTCCATAAATGTGCAAATTTCACTAGGAAGATGCTTAGCCTATAGTTGGACCAAGTCCGGGTGAGCATTCTGTGAAGGTAAAAGATCAAACTATGATTGACAGGTTTCCTTTGAGCAAGAAAGACGTTGAAGCTTGAGGACTTGACAAAGCAAGGAAATCTACTATGAAGGTTGGTAGGGAGTCTCCAAAATAGGGTAAGGCAAAATTTTGGAGGGTGTTTGTAGCCACTACAACACTTGGTGACACATTGGTAGAATTCTAGCTCTCTGAATGGACCTTGTTCATGAAAAGCAAGTCTAACAGTTCTAGAAGTATTGTTCAATTCTCAGCCCATCTTGGCTTAACACTAGCTTGATTATAAGTTGTAGATTCAGCCAGAATGTTGTTTGATTGACACATTCCAAGCCAAGGAAACATAGTTGTTTTCGATTTGGGTTGAGGGGTATATAGGTGCACAAGCAGTATAGTCATTAGAGTCTTAGTTTCATCTTTGGTGTTGCTCCACTGCCAACAGGCCTGGACAGTACCCTAGTGGAGTCACATAGGAACACAAGCATGGCTCCACTACCAGTGAGCCTAGTCAGTACCCTGATGGAGTTACATGCATCACCTTGCTGTGCAGGAAGCCTTTCTCTTCTTTCACCTTATTCATTTTTCATTTTGATTTTTTTTTACTTTTTCATTTTTTTTTCATTTTTACTGTGCATAGCACTTATTTATTTAAGAGGTGGTAGATGGATCCTGACTTATTGAGAGCAGAGGAGGTTGTTCTAGGAAAGAAGTAGTTTATTATATCTCTTGTCTGTTAAGGTTTTCCCCCTCACCTTACTCTACTTGACTGAGATGACAAGGGTTAACCCAAAAGCAATTGACTAGAGAAGGTGACACTAGTTAGCGTGAAAACGTTGTGTTTACACCAAGGTTCACTTCAAACGTTGCGTATTTTCCTTCGACGTATCATGGATTAAGAGTAACAATTTCATCATACAGAGGCAAGATGACAGATAACCAAGTAGCAATAGTTGTACAAACCCTCTTGTACTTTACCCAACTCGTTTCATCAGTCACACATGGTTTCATGCAAACTAACCTACAAATGAACGAAACAAACAACAAAGCAAAGAAAGAGCAGAAGTAAAAGTGAAAGAAAAACAAGTAAGAAAACAAGAAAGCATACAAAAAAGAAAGCAAATCATATAAGAGAACAATCATGCAAGAAAACAACTCAAAGAAAAAACTACTCCTACTCCTACACTAACGGTGCATGGGCTTAATCACGTGAAGTGATACTTTCAATGCAGCCACCGACACATTGTTAGACCCATGTGGGTGAAATATTGGTCCCTAAGTAACCCATTTGTGTGGACCAGCATACAAGAAAGATATGATAGTGAAGACAACCACACTTCATATTTCAAAGTGCCCACGGGACATAAGTGAGTGCATGTGCATGATGGACAGTCCATGGACTTATCATGGTGATGTGTGACACTACGTGAAACTTTGAATTAAAAACACAATCTTGACTGAGACAGGCAAGCAAATGAAAGAAACAAAGATAACTTGCGTTGCACATGAGTTCTTGCAATGTAAGACTCCTCCAATGCATGAGTAATGGGATCATACAGTTTGAGTGGAGGAAGTGTGAGCTGTGTGTGAGATGGATCTTCAGTGCATACATATGAGTGATGAGGAGCCTTGGGTGATTGAATAGTTTCATGAATGGAAATGAGACTAACCCTAAGAGAGCGAGGAACTGACATAACCATCAGCTCGAGCTAAAGGGCCTCGATAGTCTTGGGTGTTTCAACTTCAGCATCAAATATATCATCTTAAACGATGGCTTCAAAAGATCAATCGTGATAGATTCATGATCATCACAAAAATGGAAAAAAATGAATCACGACCCCAATGATCAGAAAAATCAACGAATTCTTCGTCATCCTCATGATTAGATGAATCAAATAGAGGGGTAGATGAAAATCGAATGAACTCATCCTCTATGTTTCCAGAAAAGACAAATCAAGGATCAAGTGGATTATTAATGAATAACTTATCCTCTCCATTGTCAAATGATGGACTAGCATCCAGTGAGTCCTACAAGTGATCAAAAATGGGTGCATCTGTAGATGAAGACGCACATATTGTATCATGGATGGCAAGTTCACCAAAGAAGCTAGGAAGGATTAGAGGGGGCTTAGACAGAAGGGAGTCATCCTTCGTCGAGTTCTGATGTTCAAGCTCCCACTCATACTCTTCCAGAATGGAAACGCATGTTGGTTGTGCAACACCAACTCTGTAAGTGGGTTGTTCCTCATTCAAAACAAGTGAAAAGTCCATAGTGGACAAACACAAGACAAAATCATTAAGAGGAACACCTGGGTGCGAAGACAGGGTTTAAAGGAAAGAATGCATATGGGAACTTGAAGGACTAACAACCAACTCTGCGTGAAAATTAAGTGGAGTGATGTTGGGAGGGTATGAAGGATGAACAGATGTGCGAACATGATCCTCAACATCATTGGGTGATGGTCGAACTGTTGAATGAGAGGGAGGACAATCCATTAAGATAGTGCTTACACCCACATGGGATTACTCGGTTCCATGAACAAAGAATGTTGAGTGAGGCTTGACATCAAGATTTCTCTTGGGATGAGCAGAGTTCTTAAGACAATACTTGAATTGGTCCCAAAGATAATAGAACTGCATCTGGCTCTTCGGAGCTTGAAAATGTAAGTCATGGAAGCACTGCCAAAAATCAATAATAGATTCATGCGGAGCCGTTCATTGTTGTAACAGTTTCCAGTCAAGATGGTTTGGATCAAAATGATGGAAAATGTCTTCATAAGATCACAGAATTGCTCACATTAGTGCACGGTGTCAGCTAGTATGCTGAGCACCCAACAAAGTGGGGATTTGCGAAGTGTGAATGAAAGCAGCAGACTAGCATGTTCATCAATAAACTCATCTTCCTCATAAATAATGGAAAGGAAGTTATGTAAGTGCTCAGGCCATACCACTTCACCTTCACCATCATACGTGTGAGTGGGCAAGAGATTGAAAAGCTTCCCCGAGATGGAGACATCTTCACGATTCAAAAAACACCTTAGGGGAAGAAGAATTGCAAGATTCCATGAAAGATATGAAAAGGTTCAAAACTGGGTGAGAGGACATTGCTTGTCATCAAGCCTCCTTCTAGCGCCAGAAATGTTGATGGTGCTGGACCCACCAACATGTCAAGGGAATCTCCCTAGTAATAAGTCCCAATTAGACCTCAGACCATTTGGTGTAGGAGTCCCAACAGTGGGTTGTAAGGTAATGCCTTGACCATAACGTCGCACAGAGGCAAGTAAGATAACTCTGACAGTAGCAAGGTTGTGATTGATGCAGTGAGTCAACAAATGAGTATAAGAGGTTCCAACACTTCAAAGGAAGAGGAAGGTGAAAGTGAGTTCTAGGTTGAAATGGATTAGTCCCAACTCGGTTAGGAACACACAACACAAAGGACATGCATAGCTTTCAACAGAGCAGTCGACACAGATGCAGCAGTACCAACATACAAGGTAAGATAACACAAACAACACTAACGGATAATTTTGAGACAAGTGTTATGGTTGATATAACAAGGTTTAGAGAATGGTATGTTTGGTATCTGACAGAGCCGTCGACACAGATGATGACAACATTAACAACATATGCAACACATTAACATCAAGAGTCATATAATTTCATGTGAATCAATTCATACACAAGTATGTAAGTTAAACAACATATATCATTAAGGCAACTAGAGGAGTCCAACTACAATAAAAACATATGCATGAAAATGTGATGGATTTTATTATATAAAGAAGTGTAAGTCACAATCATACAATACACCATGTAAACCTGCTAGCCTTATCAGTAGAACGTTACAGCCACATCCACTTGCTCCTCCAAAGAGATGTACTAGCTCTGTGCAGTAGAGAAGCCAAGGCGCATTACAATACTGTCAAAGAATTCTTCAAGATAGTCTTAGTAGAAGCTTGGCTGACCAAAAGCATATACAATGAGTTATGAGGTAATATTTATAGGAAAGGGTGGGGTGACCCTTGGCATTCCCCTTTGTTATAGTTCAACTACCGTCATGACTCTTCACCTAGTCTATGACTGTTACATCCAACTGTTGACACTTGACTTACACTTGACATGACTCAACATTACAATGCACATGTACTCATGTGAGACAACATGGCTTAAGTAAGCCTTGCAAGAAAACACTGACACTCATCCACTACGATGAGACCAACTATTTGACATGCTTGTGATGGTGAAGGTGGTGAGCTGATGCCAAGCTTGGTCGTTTGTGATGATGTGCGTGGACCACATGGTGACATCTTGTTGAAGCGAACTCCATTGCAATCGGTGCATTGATTCAGACCCTTCATCCAACTCGTCTGCTAACATGTGCATGGTCTTCTTGGGTATGGTTGAACTAACTGTTAACACTCAGGTTGTCCCTAAGCCCCTGAAAGGGATATGACCGAGGTAACCACAAACCAATCTTTGGATTACAGGTTCTAGCCCACCTGTAATCAAAGAGGGTTCTCTCTTAATTATTTTAGCTTCATTGATGATGATTGTAGGCTAGTTATTGGGTTCAAGGGGTTTTGTTTGTGTTTGGGTGGAAGGAGGTTACTTTCAAGTAGAGAGGCAATGCATAGTGTGACAAGTTTCAAACCATTGGGCATGGAGTCATGGAGTAAGACTGCTGGTGAGTTTTCTTGGTCACAAGAGGAAAAAGGGGCAAGCTAGCTGCTCATGAAATAATACTTGAGGTAAATGAAGATGGATTGCAAGCTAAGAAATGAGAGGCAACAAAGAATCTCTCAATCAGGTTAGCAGAGGGAAGATGAACGAGCGCTACCTAGGAGCAGCTAAGAATTCCCAGATAACAGTCATTCATATGTGAAATAGAGCAAATATGAGCCATAAGGAATCCATATTTATGCCTAAATCAAGAGGAAAACATTAAGAAGCCATAGAAACTGAGCATAGAGTGCAGGTAAGCAAATTCTAAACCAAACTTTTGTTCTGTGACTTGAGCATATGTGAAATTGAAATAAAAGAGGTAAGGAACACTTATTGATTCAGAAAGCAGCACAAGATTTCCCTCGTTCACTCTTCAGAGACATCAACAATACATCAAACAGTCCATTCTCCAAGCTTTCAACAATCTTTGATTAAGTAAAACATATCAGACACAGAGCAAGTCTCTCTTGGAGTGCAGTAGCCAGCCATTCCCCTACTTTTCTCAATACAGAGGGTCGTATATATAGAGAAAATATCTAAGAAATATTTATTATAGCAGATGTTAAACAGATCTGAGGGAAATGAGTGCTTTAATTTATCTTATCTTGAAGTAAATGCATGAAATATTTATCTAAATGCTGCATTGGGGCAGCTGCCTCAAAAATGAGTAGGAATGTGTTATTTGCTGTTATGTGCTGGCCATTTATCATAACTGTGCATTGGTCTCTGCTCCACTGCTCTTGAATGGCTTTGATGTGCATTAACTGTGATATGAGAGTCTTAAGTGGCTTCACTGCGTTCTTGGACTTTGATGGAGGCTTTTAATGTTCACCTGCTTTGATATTGTCGATCTGATACTCTTTGCCACTTCATTGATACTCTTTGACATGAAATTTGGCTTCATCTCCTCTGATACTCTTTAACTGGTCAATTCGCTCCTTTTTGCTTTCTTTCGGGCAAAATAACTGCTGCAAACCTACGCTGGACTGAGGCTTTTCATTCTGGGCTTCCTAAGCAGCGATTTCGCCTTTGCGCGCTTTTCTTTTGGCGGATGATGTCAGCGGTGGGATCCAGTACAGCGGGTGATGTGGCGGGGTGACATGGCACGAGAGAAACGCCCATCTCTCGGACGCTAATCATCGACAGGTTCGGAAGGGAAAAGACCTGCCCACCATAGATCTAGGGTGAGGGCAATCAGACGGATGGCAGAACAAAGAAGGCAGCGGAAGGATAAGGGATGGGGCCTATATATATATATATGGCATGGATTCATATGAAACACCTATCGCCGATATGCTATCGGCAACAAACCATCGGTGATGAACCATATCGGCAGC
>APFE031754509.1:167237-197092 GCA_000404065.3 Pinus taeda
ATTGTTGGAGAGGTAAATCTCCTCTACGGATAGAGGCGATCCCTACTAGCCCAAAGGGGGTCTAGCAACAATCAAACAATGCTACACGGCAGGTTCCTAGTTGTAATTAACAAGTGGGTAAAAGAAACCTACTTGGATTCCAACGCTATGTTTGTCGAAGAGATGATCCTCTCGCTCCTTCGCTTCAGCCGGTCACAGTCCTCCACTATCCTCGCGGACGGACACCTGCACAAGCAAAGAGAGAACAAACACAAGCGTAAAATCTACTAAAAACAACTATGTATCAGTCAGGAAGGATACAATTTACATTAACCATTCATAGGACAAATGGAAATGGAACCATAAGAGTAGTCATCTATCTTTATTAATCAGAAAATAGAGTAAGGTACAACCGAAGTCCTGACGCTGAGTCCTTCTCTAGAGGGTCCAGCCAGCATGTCTTCCAAGCATTCACCTTTGAAGCAATTCTCCCAAGTCAAAGAGGTCTCTCTCTCACATACAAGGCAACAAGCTCATAACCTTCCTCAAGCTCAAAAGCAATCCTCACACAACACACCAAATGCCTACAAAGAACAGTACTAATGCACTAAGAATTCCTCTATCAAAGTCTATATGTTCCAAACTAAAAAACTAGCTGCTCATGGGCAATGGAGGAGGTTTATAAAGGAGAAGGAGTCTCCATGTAAAGGATGAGCTTTCCCCCATGAGAAGCAGATGATCAGTCGAACAGACATGTCAGAGAAAGGATGGCGACCTCAACAATGCTAACAGCCAGGTCTGGAGTCATCTGGAAGGCTGGCTGTTAGAACCAACTCGCCTAAACAGGATCAGCGCGGGTGCAAAACTGGGCTGGTGCGCTGGCATTGCAAATCAACTGTAGAAGAGATCTAGTCAGTGCACAGAGGTACAAACGGAGGGCGCGCTGTCCGTGAAATCGGACCAGCGCAGAAAACACATGTGGTTCCGCGCTGGCAGTGCAGCAGTTACATTATCCTCCACCTGTCAGCGCGGTTATTTAACAAACAGACGCGATGATTCAATTAACTTAGGCAAAGAGGGTTTTTTAGCCATCTCAAAGAGCATAAGTCAAGGTGAATATGATTTTATGACACAGTGGGGGGACTGACATGATGGCAGTGACATTTTACTGTGTAACAGATGCCCCCTAAAGCATGAAGCCCGAGAGAGTGGGAGGGGTGAAATGCTTTACAAGACTGCTGGACTGGAACACCACCAGGGAGAACCTGCAGGCAGATACAACTGATATTTCAATTACATGTATTCTAGGCATGGGTGCAGCCATCCAAAAGACATATGAAGAAAGGTATGTGGCGTGGACGCAGCCACCCAGCCGAAGAGACCATAATGATAAGAGGTATGGTCGCAGCCATCCTTAAGAGACTCAGGTATGGTCGCAGCCATCCATCTACGAGTCATGTAATGATGTCCCACAAAATCGCAACCTGGTCCACAATGAGCTAGAACCAGGGTCTTGCGCTCCATCCAAACCCAAACAAAGTACAAGTTCAAACATGTGAATATGGGAGTCGAAGTCGAACATGCTTGAACATCGTCTGATTACCAACCAATGATGAAAGTTGTTAACAGACACGAGAGGGGCCACCAATGGTGACGATGGTCCTCAAGGTACTATAGGTAAAATCCATGGTGTGCGAATGAATGAGCCGGTGTCGAACACTCGTAGAGTCATCCGATCAGAGGCTAATGATGAAAACCTCACGTCGAACACGAAGAACCTGCCATTGAGGCATGCAGGCTCCAAGGTACCTGAAGGGAGTCTCTAGGTCACTCCTGGATAATGAGCTGAAGTCGACAGGAGGTGACCTTCATCGAAGGTGGGCCATAATGTTTCCCACATCATCGACATGAGATGGGAAGAGACAATATGTTCTGTGTGAAATATCAGAGGGAGGTTATACTTGCAGAGGCCAACTTCTCTTGAACATTTCGGTGGCACAATGACGGATTTGGCAGTATTTGGGGGTCAAATGATCAGAGGTCATAATGAAAGGACAATGAATAGATGAATGGCCAAATAGGATAACCCAAACCCATGGAGGCAAAAAGTGAAGTGAGATGATACGTCCCCACCGAGACACGAATGCAAACAGTGCCATGTTCAAGAGCGACATACTGCCGATGACGACGATTACGGTTCCTTTATTTCCCCCACCATTTCTAGCGAGTACCCCGGTTATTTTTGGATGACAAGCTTGACGGGGATAGCATATGCTTGAAAAGCGCCATTACGATGGAATCCGATGTCATTAAATTTTAACGAGTCTGACAAAGGAAGAACTCAGCGTCTTTTCATATTTAGAGAGTTTGAAAAGACAGCTGAAAAGAAAACTCCAGGGGGGTGCTTTTTCGTAAAGTTGTGTCTCTCGAGCTCGAAAAAGTATAAAACGATGCTTGAAAGAACCGCCCGATCATTGCGACCGAGGAGTACTTTTCGTAAATAGTAACTTTGACCCGAAAAAGTAAAAAAGCGGTTAGAAGCACGTCGTTTTAGAGCCAGTAACGAGTGCGAAACGACAAACACCCGACAATCTTTATTAATTTAAACGGTCAAAAAAAGAGCATTAAAAGCGACCGCCTCTCGTTCCTTTTGACGAGCTGAAAGGAGGCTCAGCGATCTTTTCTTGTTTTATGTCGGAAAAGAGCTTAAAGAGGACATTTTTGGGACCAAGTGTACATAGGTCCGCCGTGACTTTGTCGGTTCTGAGGACCTGCACAAGAAAACCACCCGTGTAAACCCGTTCGATGTGTCGAAAAACATAATAAAACATACATCAAGGCATAATATAGTGACATCAGGATTAAATTCATGATAAAAGGTGACAAAACCCACTTTTATAAAGTTAAATAAGAACTTTTTACCATAAATAGGGGGGGGTAAAAATTATTTTCACCATTTTACCATTTGAGCTTTGGAGAACATTGTGAAACTACAAAGTTGACAGCACGAATTCTTCATCGTGCGGATGCCGTCCTTCCGACAGCTGATTCCAGGTAGGTTCCTCTTGCCCTGCGCTTCATTTCAAGTCCTTTTTCAAACATTTTCACCGTAGGATTTGGCCATTTGGCCAAATTTTTTGAGTGTAGGTGCGCTCTTGGTCAGCGCGGATTCGCCCATCGGGTCCGCGCTGACCGATTTTACCAACACACACCACTTTCCGGGTCAGCGCGGAAAACCCGTGTTCTTCCGCGCTGACCCAGAGAAAAATATAAAGGGCCACCATTATCAGCGCGGCTATTTTAGAAACAGTCGCGCTGGCGCCGTGAAGATTGATTTTTAATAATTTGAATGGAAAATTTTCAAATGCAGGCAGCCTAATGCTTTTGGGTGATCATGCAGGACATAATGGCCTTTGTGTGGCAAGAGAGGGCCCACGATAATGAAGATATGACCGCTTTCGCTGATGCCGGATGCCGAAATGCAATGCGGGCATGCGGTTTGCTCAAATTTTTTCTCACTCCACGCTTGAGGGCTCAGCCAGACCTCCTAGAGCTCTTAATCAGAGCTTGGAACCCAGTGTATGGGAAATTCACGATCCGTGGCCGCGACATTGAGTTCGATTCCACGGATATCTATTTTTTGACTGGATTGTCACACCGGGGTGTGATGCCCATCTTGGAGGGGTAGTGACCCAGCGCCGAGATGCTCGACCAGCTGATGGCTCGAGTGTGCCCACAGGCAGTCAAGACACGGAGCGGGAAAGCAAGCATTCCATCAGTGGGTGCTGGTCTTGCTGCCGACATAGTCCTCCGCACTATACTATTTTTAGTGACGCGGGCAGTAGGCAGTCTGGCCAACCATGAGGCCTCAAAGGCCAACCTATTGCTAGCTCTCGAGTGCTTGGAGCCCACAATTTTCAACTGGGCAACAGCCGTGACAAACAGCATGAAGAGACAATTGAGCAACTGCTGACGTGGAGAGTCGAAGCAGTTTGGCTACGGATCACTCCTACTCCCGCTCATGTTTGAGCGGGTGCCAGCCCTTCAGCTACAGACCATGGTACTCGATCCGCTTAACAGTCCACGAGAGCCGAGGGCCACCAAATGGGCCCGAGTCATGCCACATGGAGGTGGCAGTCGCTCAGTATCCTAGGGCGTTTTCTTTCGAGAGTGGCTAGATCGCCAGGTTATCTTTGTCGAGGATTGGCCATATGCCGGTATCGACTTCTGTGGTGATCCCGACATGCCACTGCCTGCGGGAGAGCAGTGGGATGATGGAGGTAAAACACTTGATCTCTTTTTGATTTTTATATTTTGTAATGTTTTTGAATTTTTTCATGTTCATGTCCTAATAAATGCTATGCTGTGCAGATGTGGGACCTGTGAGACCCCTTGGCCTGGCCCCGGAGGCATGGAGAGAGAGGCAAGGCGCTGCGATCTTGGCCTTAGCTCCTGCAGCAGGCGACCTGACAGAGACTGTGGTACACAACCTTGAGGGCTTACTGGCAGGAGTCCTAGATTACCAGGGGGAGGAGGTCCCTTTAGGTGCACAGATCCATACAGTGGGTGTAGAACCCAGGATGCACCACCTTTTGAGGCGGGTGGCACGAGCGGTGGCGTGCTACAGAGAGCACAACCTACCGTAGTAGACGCCTAGGTTTTATTTTCCAATGTTGTTTTTGAGAGACGTAAGTCTCAGATGTACTGAGGATATTGGTTTTATTCAGACATGCACACTTATTTTTTGAGCGCCTTGGTGCGCCACACGATATATATATATATACATGGTGTTTTTATTGTATCTTATGTTTCTCATGTTTTTTTAATTTACATATTTCGCAAATGTCTGTATAATACATAATTAGCCAATGCATCAGTTACAGCATTAAGTCTTCTTGGAATGTGATGATAAGTAATATAATCAAAATCTCTTTCCAATAACTTAACATGTAAATACAACCTTAAGATACAATGATCTCTGACGGAATATTGTCCGTTGAGTTGGTGGACTACAAGCTACGAATCTAAATTTACAACCAATGAGCGGATTCGAAGGTTAATCGCCTCGGCTAACAATTCAATTACAGCACTATATTCAGCTACATTGTTTGTTGTGAAACCTAGACACACACCTTGGATATCTACTAACTCACCATGAGGATCGTAGATCCCCCATGCCGCAGATGACAGATTGCCAATACTGCGGGAAGCACCATCAGCGAAACCAACGTAAGGTGATCCAGACATCTGTTCAGAAGCAAAAGACACAATAAGTGGCTATCACGCTGACACACTAAGACAAAAATCAAATGAACACGCACACACACTAAACACACTGTAAAAAAGCATATGCATGTAAAAATAACCGAGAGAGTGTCTAGACTCACGCGTAATATTTCTTAAGATATATTCCATTGCGGGGCCTGTCCAGGGGATTGCCTTCATAATCGATTAGCTCATAGGCACCTTTTTGTAGAACTCTTTTTACAATGTAGGGCCCATGCCACATTGGCTCGAGTTTTCCTGCTCCTAGCTTATCATTAGCCTGATCGTAGAGTAGTACCAAGTCTCCCTCAACGAAAGAGCGGGGATTAACAGAGTTATCGAAGTGAGTTTTCACTCGCTTCTTTTGAGCTTCGATAGCTAGGGAGGCTAGACGACGTGTATCGTCTAGTCGTTCCAAGTAAAGAAGCCGCTCTTCTATAGGAGTAGTCTCGGGAAGTAACTCGACGGCTAATTTGAGTGAAGGAATCTCACACACAATGGGAAGGGTTGCCTCCAGTCCATATACTAGCTGAAAAGGGGTGAAACCGGTGGCATCCTTCACGGAGGTCCGGTAGGCCCACAAAGCGGAGAACAACATCAAATGCCAACTAGACTTGTTCATGCCAACAGTTCTTTGAAGCATCGTGACCAAGACTTTGTTCACGGCTTCAACCTGACCGTTTTCCTGAGGATAGTATGGAGAGGAACTATCATGCCTAAGTCCTAGTTGGGTTGTCAACTCGGCCATCATATGATTACGGAAATGTTTTCCGTGATTAGTGACAATGGCTTGTGGAACTCCAAACTGAGAAATAACATGGTTAAAAAGAAACTGCGCCGTGGTATGACCGTCTTCTGACAATGTGGGCATTGCCTCGGCCCATTTTGTAAAGTAATCTACAGCAACGATGATGTAACCATGCCCCCTGGCCGAGCGAGGGTTACATGTCACATAATCGATGCCCCATTTGGAAAAGGGGCCTATGGTCACAACGGGGTGCAGCGGGGCAGCGGGCGCACACATCTTCCGTTGGTAAATCTAAAATTCGTGACAAGAACGGATGACAAGAATGCAGTCCCTGAAAATGGAAGGCCAGAAGTAGCCAGCACAGAGGATCTTTTGTGCGGTGGCATATCCAGACATGTGACCGCCACAAGCACCGGAGTGGCAGTCATTTAGAACTCTTTCAGCTTCTTCGAAGGTTAGACATCGACGAAGAACCGAATCAACACCAAGGCAGTACAAGGTGTCCACAACTATGCGATATGGCTGAGCTTGGTGACGAATTCGTCGACGAGCGTCTTTCAAGGTCTCGGGGCGGAAAGAGGACGTCTGCAAATAGACAATTATGTCCCCATACCATGGATTGAGGGTGCTGATAAGGAAAAGAGTTTCATCTGGAATAGACTCCTCTATCTGCGAGGAAGTAGCGACGGATGGCAAGGAGCACAAAAGTTCAGCAAAAACGAGTGATTTCTTGGACTTGGCCACAGTAAATTCCAAGTCGAACTCTTGGAGGATTACGATCCACTTTGAGTATTTGCCCCCCAGCAATTTTCATGAAAGAATGTAGGTCATGGGGTTACAATCTGAAATCACCGTCATAGTACGCAACAGAATGTAGTGACGGAAGCGTTGGACGGCGCAGACTGCGGCGAGAGCCAACTTCTCGACATATGCATATCGATTCTCCGTATCTAGTAAGTTGCGACTAAGATAATAAATGACATGCTCGATGCCATCATCGTCGTCTTGGACCAAAAACATGCCGATAGTGGTATCGGCAGCGGCCAAATAGAGTGTATAGTGACGATGGTAATTTGGAGGCCGCAACAAAGGGGCAGAAACTAGGAGAGTTTTGAGATGAGAAAAAGACTCCTCGGCTATGGCATCCCATCGGAATGGGGTGTCATGCTTCAGTAACCGGGTAAAACCCTTTGCCACTTCGGCATAGTTTGGGATGAACCGTCTTAGAAAATTAGCTTTCCCCTGTAAACTTTGTAATTGCCGCAAAGTAGCAGGGGGAGGAAGATTCACAATTGCCTCGACTTTAAGGGGATCCAAATGGATGCCCTCTCGGGAGATGATAAACCCAAGAAGTCGACCAGATTCGACGCAGAAGACACATTTGTGCGGATTTAATCGGATATTATAGTGTCGACAACGAAGAAAGATCTCACGAAGATGCGATGGGTGGTCCGTGCGCTTAGCTGAATGAGCGGGAAGATCATCTAGATAAGGTTGTACGATGTGTCTGATATCGTGGAAACCATAAGACATCGCACGCTGAAAGGTAGCGCCGACATTTTTAAGGCCGAAGGGGAGCTTTTTGTAAGCAAAGGTGCCCCAAGGACAGATGAAGGTCGTCTTGTGTTGATCAGCCGGAGCGATATTAATCTGGTTGTAATCAGAGAAGTCGTTCATAAAAGAATATATCTCGTTGCCCGCACACTCATCAATGAGTTGATCAATGAATGGCGTGGGGTAGTTGTCCTTTGGGCAAGCTCTATTAATGTCGCGGTAATCAACGCAGACTCGAATGGTGCCCTATTTTTTGTCGACAGGGACGATATTTGAGACCCATTCTGTCAGTGGGATGGGATAAATAAATCCAGCCTTAAGAAGTTTTTCAACCTCTGCTTTGATGGCTTCCGCCTTACGGGGGTGCACGGGACGCAAAAGCTGGCGAACAGGTTTGGCCCCGGGATACGTTGGTATCTCATGCACTACTATAGATGGATCAATACCGGGCATTTCTTTATAGGACCATGCAAAGACATCGCGAAATTCACGAAAAAGTGTGATATAAACCTGAATCTCCTCAGGAGTGCAGGTGACTCCTATGTAAATGTTCTCGACAATCCCTGCTTTAACAGAGATGTCGATAGGTTGCGTTTGCGTGATGTTACCTAAATTCCCTTCGGACGATGTGTGATAAATCTGAATGGGGGTCTGAAGGGGTTGAGAAGGGAGACATGGAGCAAACTGCTCAAGACAAAGTAGTGTTTCCCGAAAGGTAGGGAGAAAGGAGGAACGATGGTGAAGAGGAAACCACGGACGTTCGTCCAGAGACATAGTCTCTATGATAGCCTCATCGGAAGGAAATATTTCCTTCAATGGATCCGAGGAGGTGTATTCTCCTAACCAAGGGGGAAAATCATCTGATTCGAGAGCCCCATTCGTGACGGTGGGTTGATCATGAGAGGCCGATTCAGCAACAATTTCGATGTAGTTGAGCTCGGCTGGACTCAACGGCATATCCTCACCCCAAGGTTCTATCTGGTCGATGGAAGGAAGGATCCAAGGATCAGAACGAACCGAGATCATGGAGATCGAGGCGAGGTTGGGAGGTGGGAAGGAGAAAACACCCATAAGGGCGGGTTCTTTGAAGAGCCCGGCTCCCATGCTTTCAAACGGAACGGAGGTATGCTCAACGAAGGGTACGTTTCCGTCAGAAGAGGAAGCAAAGAAAGAGAGCTGGTCAACTGTGAAAATTTTCCCTTGATGGGGGAAACAAATGACATGGAAGAGGGATGAAGCCAGAGCACGCATAGCGTACATCCAGCTCTGGCCCAGAAGGAGGTTATATGTGAGATTTGCGTCCACAACCTCGACTTCTACTTCTACAGTCTTCCCTTCTAAGGTAATTGGTAGTCGTTGAAGGATACCATAAGGTCGAGATTCTCTCCCGTCGAATGCTTCCAAGGTCGTTAGGGACTGACTCAGTGTCGGAGACCCGATGGCTTTCCAACATGCAATAGACATAATGCAGGTTGATGCGCCCTCATCAATGACTATACGATGGATCGTTTTATAATTGATGACGACTTGAATGAGGAAAGCGATCTGATGAGGTAGTCAAGGAACATGGCTCTTGAGGTTGAAGGTAATCAAATCCGAGTCCGCTGGGTCGATGCCACCGATGGCCGATAGCAGGGAATTCCTCTGGGGGGGGCAGCTCTGAAGGACCTCTAAGGTGGACATAGCAGGCGGAGCCTGCGCTAAGTCCTCCACGATGCTATAGTGCTGGGCAGCACGAGCATTCGGATTATAAGAAGACCTTCTGAGCACCCCTTTGGGAGGGGGTCGGATTGTCGTCTCAGTACTCGGTCTCTCGATATGGAGAGGACCAGAGCTGGACGAAGGAGCACTTGAGGGAACCTCTGGCTCCTTCCCGACGGACGACGGATACTCCTTTGCTCGAGTTGTTATATGAACAGGAATAGTTCTAGCCATGAAGACCTGGGAACCGAAGGGAGAAGAAGAGGGGTCAGCCACCATCTGAGTTTGCTGAGAGGGAAAGGGTTCTTTCAGAACCGCAGGGACCCCAGGAGCACCTTTCAACAAACAACTAACTTCGGACCGCCTAGGGCAGTCCTTAGTGTAGTGATCTTCCTCACAAATGAGGCAAGGATACTTAGGTTTGCGTTTAGCTCCTTCCTCGGCGGGAGGTTTAGAGGATTCCTGTTTGGGTTGCTCGGATTTATTTTTCCCTTTCCCCTTTTCCTTTTTCTTTCCTTTCGATGCCTTGCCTGCCGTGGTGGACTGAACGGCGTTGACCTCGGAAGTGTTACCAGAATTTACAACACCCTGGGAAGTGTTTTCGTTGGGTGCACTTGACTTTTGCTTCCCAGGATTCGATGATTTTTTAGAGGCCTGGTTTACAGAGCCAATGACTCCATCAACAGATGGCTTGGGCAGAGTCTTGGATGTACCAGGCCTGGGGGCGTCCAGCAAGTACTCATACAAAGTACCAGACTGAGAATAAACTAAGTCTAAGTACTGAGCGCGCGCGATCGCTTGCTCTTCAGTTACACAGGCTCCCATGGCGATGTCCTGCGCAATCTTGGGGACAAAAGAAGTTGTAAACCAGTCGGTGAGGAGTTGATTAGGTATCTAGAACTTGATCAAACTACGACACCTTCTCCATTCATGGATATGATCGGAGATATGTGTAGCAGTATCCTACTTAAGAGACGTAAGGAGGTGAGTCCCTGTCTCATACCGAATGGGTAACTGAAAATGAGTCAAAAATGCCATGGCCAACGAATTGAAATCTTGAAATGACGCTCGGGTCAATTCAATATACCATTTAGCTGCCGAACCAGTGAGGGTCCTCTGAAAGAGGCGAAGCCGAATCGAATCATCGAGCCATGAATTTGACGAACACCATAAGTGATACATCATCACATGAGCTTGAGGGTCCTCCTCGACCTTCCCATCAAATTTGGGACAGTCACTAGGTATCTTAGTTGGAACTGGTGGCCACTGTGGATTGTGCAGAATGGGATCATTCGTCAGTTTCGACACATCGGGCAGTTCCAACGTCTCTAGAAATGGTAGCTGCGGATTAAAAGACATTTGTCCCGGATACGAAGTAGAGCCAGAATTCCATCCAGTTCCTGGTTTCCCCCATTGCCCTTGTCCCAATGGGCCAGGTCCAAATGGGCCCTGTCTAGAAGGATTTTGATCATAGGGGTTATTTCCAGAACTGGGTTGCTGATTCTGCCCCCCAGCGCCCCATTGGTTACCATATTGGCCAGCAGGTTGTTGATAATTTTGATAGGGATTACCCTGTGGCTGTTGGTAATTTTGGTACGGGGTATATTGATTTTTCCCCTGGGGTTGTTGGTATCCGTACTGAGCCTGAGAACCAGGTGGCATTTGATGACGAGATTGGGATTGATACCCACCTGAATGTGAGGGTTGGGATTGGTACCCACCCGAATAAGGAGGTTGGGCCTGATACCCACCTGAATAAGGAGGCTGGGATTGATACCCGCCTGAATAAGGAGGCTGGGATTGATACCCGCCCGAATAAGGAGGCTGGGATTGATACCCACCCGAGTAAGGAGGTTGGGATTGGTACCCACCTGAATACGGAGGCTGGGATTGATACCCACCTGAAATAGGATGCTGGGATTGATACCCACCTGAAAGAGGAGGTCGGGATTGGTACCCGCCTGCATGCTGAGCCGTCTGGTTAGAAGGTTGTCCTGGTCGGATTTGAGATGGTCCCGTTTGCCCAGAAGGTCGAGCTTGCTGAGTGAGGGGCTGCCCTTGCGCAACCGAGGATTGTCCTTGTTGACCAGATGGTTGCTGAGCAGTAGGCTGGCCTTGCTGTACGTAAGGCTGGCCCCCTTTCCTAGAAGGGTTGCCTTGCTGGTTTACGGGTTGACCTTGCTGTCCATAAGGTTGTCCCTAGTTCCCATAAGGTTGCCCCGAAGGGTAGCCTTGCTGGGTACCGGGTTGACCGTGTTGAGCATTGGGTTGTCCCGGGTTTCCAGAAGGTTGCCCAAGATATGTAAAAGCCGGACCACTAGAGACCAAAGGTTGTCCCTGATTGGGTTGTCCTTGTGGGCCTCCCTGTTGACCTAGGTAATTCTGGCCAGCATACTGCTGCCCATGATTAGGCTGCGAGTAGGGCTGTTGACCCTGGTAGGGTGGTCCTTGTTGTCCTTGTCCCTGATGGTATTGGCCACCACCATAGCCGGTGGTACCCCAAGCCACGTTCAACGGAACGAAAACCTCATCATAAGGTATTTCAGGCAAGGAGGTAAACAAATAATGATTCTCAGGATCATAATACGGGCTTTGCCCATCTGGGCTCTGGACATTATGCAAGTACTGAAAATATGCCTCCTCTGCCGTCATATGATCGGAAGCAGGAGGAGCACCACTTGCGGGGTGCACAACTCTAGTAGCATGCGTCGATGAACCACTCTACGCTGGACCTCGAGATGGGCCTGCAGCAAAAGTGACAGCAGATGATGCTGTGATGGTGCTAACAACTGGAGTTGACGCCGCGACACAAACGGTCGGGTTGGATGGGACTGCTGTAACAGCAGTATGGTGGACTTGGGAAACAAACGGTCCTGTGGTAGGGATGATGTTTTGATCCCAAACGGAAGAGGAAGCTGCAGAGTTCATAGCATCCCTCAATGATCTATAGCGCGCTAGCACCGTGATACCCAAAGGTGTAACGGTGTAGGGCATAGAGATGATGGGGGATGTCGCCGAAATGGGAGTATCTATACTCGACATGACGGACAGGCCACTCGTCACAGGAGAAGTGTTGCCCATATCGGAAGAAGCCATCAGAGATGGGACACCAACAGGAGTGGCAGGAAAATCCTCTTCAGAGGGCTCCCAAACAGGGTTCCAAGAGAATTCGTAGAAATCGTCCTCTGGAGCTCGAGAATTCAACGGTTGGATGCTCGGAACAATGGGAAGAGCATCACAAACTGGAGTTTCAGGGGCAACAGAAGATGGAGACCCTTCGTCACTTGGGACAGGAGACGGAGTTGATGGATCCGCCAGGATGATCAAACAAAGACCCTAAGCAAGCTAACGATAAAAACCTACTCAAAACTAAACGCACACAAGATCTAACCAGGTAATGTTATCATGGCCAAATAACTTTTTAAGACAAGGGAACTGAACTTGACCTTTTCATGTTTCGAGAGTCGAGAAAAGGATGAAAATACGACTCTAGTCTCCTTCGAATGTTTAATGAGCACAAAGTGACAAGACGCTTACTTACACCTTTTCTTTTAGGGAGTCCGAAAAGGATCAAAAGTGACTGCTCTGGAGATTCTAAGCAAAGGGTTTACCAAGAAATCCGTAAAACTGCTTATACACCTTGGCAATCGTATGAGAACCAAGGACTTTCCGTACTGTAGTCAATCTTCCCGAATGCTGTGTTCGGTGCGTTACGGTTCACAAGGTGGCAAACTCGGCTTCCTATGGATAAAGGATGCAAACCTAGTGGAGTCTCCCCATATATACGCGACAGTACGTGGGAGCCCAAATCCGTGCTAGACCACAATTGAATCACACCAGGAGGAATCACCCAACCTTCATGCGAAAACAAGAGTGACTAGGTTTAACGACGCCGAAGCACGTCTCTAGCCTAGACCTCTAGATATTTGCGTTAAGTTCCAATGCGTTTTTAAGTAAATTTGGTTTATTTTACGGTTGATCTTGGATTAAGTTTTGATTTCAGGTCCTACCATATGATCCCTCACAATTACTTAGATGCAAACTTCATGCCAAAGAACATCATTTCGTTCGATGAATTCTAACTATGAGAAGGTTAGGAATTTTTCAATCAAACAAAATAAACTCAAGCAATCAAACAACCTAATGCAACTAATGGCAAGGAAACGAAACTTTTCTTTTGAAAACACAAATCAACGAAATGTTCTTTTCCTTTTAACTATTAAATGCAAAAGATACTAGTTTGATTTTCTTTTCAATGGCACAAAGCACTTAAAATGATTTTGAAAGATAGCTACACCAAGCAAAAGGAATAAAATCACTCGATGAAAAGACAACAAAGTCCCCAAGATACCAAAACAGTTTTCCAAGTCAAAGGAAAAACTAAGGTTTATGAGCTATGTGATCTAAGCTCAACAAGACAAGAGGGAATTCAAAGGAGGAAGGCAATTGCTTGGAACACAACCAAAACACTTTCAACAATCACCGAGCAAATGTGAAAAGCAAATCTAAAGTTGGCTGGTCAAACAAGAAAACAAGATCCCGCGGAAGGCTTGACACACACACGACCACTAGATGCCCTAGGGCTAGGGTGCGAAATCAATAGAGAAAAGCAAAGACCCGGAGGATGGGAGTTACAACCAGTCAAACAAAGATTCAACACACTCCAGCAACTGTAAAAGTCAAGGCAAAACACAAACCAAGCAGCGAAAGCAAGAAGGAAGGCTTTGCAAAACGAAAAACAAGCAATAAACGAACCCTTGCAGAACAAGACTTCGCAAGCAAGTATCTCACAGTTCAGAAAACATAAATCAAGTCATAAACCAGGTGGAAAGAATAGGGGATAGCCAAACCAACAAGTCCAGGAGGCAAAATTGAACAAAATTCAATTCTACAGGATCAGCGCGGGTGACCCTCAGCAACAAAGCGCTGACCAGACAACACGCGTAGCAACTTTGCGCTGTCAGCGCAGAAGGACACGGATTAAGGGTGTTGGCCCGAAAACAAGGTCAATGCGACTGTTAAAAATATAAGCGCGATGACAATGAAGCCAAAGAAATAGATGCGCGATGTCAGCGCGACTGTTCTGATATAAACCGCACTGAGGCTAAAAAACAGGCAAAATCAAAGCAAAAGCTCCCAAACCAAGGCAATAGCTTTTAAAACAATTAAAGCATTTCCCGAAGTGAACCAGGAAATCAAAAACAGAAAACTAATCCCCAATGTTTGACAAAAGAATAACAGTCAAACCCAAAACCAGGATGAACAACAAAAGACACAAGCAACGTCCCCAGCGGAGTCGCCAAATTGTTGGAGAGGTAAATCCCCTCTACGGATAGAGGCGATCCCTACTAGCCCAGAACGGGTCTAGCAACAATCAATCAATGATACTATGCAAGCTCCTAGTTGCAATTAAGAAGTGGGTAATGAACACCTACTTGGATTCCAGCGCTATTGTTTGATGAAGAGATGCTGCTCTCGCTCCTTCGCTCTGGTCGGTCACGATCCTCCATTATCCTCGTGGATGGACACCTGCACATGCAAAGAGAGAACAAAGACAAGCGTGAAATCTAGTAAAAGCAACTATACATCAGTCAGAAAGGATGTAATTCACATTAACCATTATAAGACAAATGAGAATGGAACCATAACAATAGTCATCTATCTTTTGTTAATCAAAAACAGAGAAAGGTACAACCAATGTTCTGACGCTGAGTCCTTCTCAAGATGGTCCAGCCAGCAAGTCTCATAAGCATTCACCCTTGGAGGTAGATCTCCCAAGACAAACAACTCTCTCTCTCACACGAGGCAACAAGACTTCATAACCTTCCTTAAGCCCTCTAGCAATCCACACTTAACACACCAACTGCCTATTAAGAGCAGCACTAAAGCACTATGAATTCCTCTATGTCCAAAGCTATATGTCAAAAAACTAGCTGCTCATGGCAATGGTGGAGGCTTATATAGGAGAAGGAGTCTCCATGGATGGTGGAAGGATAAGCTTATCTCCAAGAAAGGTGGCTCATATGACGAACAGACATGCCATAGAAGGGAAGGCGACCTTTACAAAGCCAACAAATAGGTCTGGAGTCATCTGGAAGGCTGGTTGTTAGAACAAACTCGCCCAAACAGGATCAGCGCGGGTGCATAACTGGACTGGCGCGCTGACATCGCATCTCAGTAACAGAAGAGGTCTGGTCAGCGCGACTTAGTACATGCAGAAGATGTGCTGGCTATGAAATTCGATCAGCACGGGAAACCCATGTGCTTCCGCGCTGGTAGCGCACCAATTGCACTATTATCCGCCAGTCAGCGCGGTTATTTCAATAACAATTGCGATGATCCAATAAACTTAGGCAAAGAGGGTTTTTTGGCCATTTCAGAGAGCGTGAGCATGATGGATTTGATTTCATGACACAATAGGGAGACTGACAAGGAGACACTGACAATTTACTGTGTAACACTCCCCGCAAGGTTGCTTGTTTTCCTAGTTCACTACATTTCATGGATTTGTTTTCCCCCCAGTTGCTTCCTTTTTGCCTTCTGGCTCCTTCCCATCGATTCCTACAGGGCTAGCTAGGGTCATGCTCCGTTGAGGTTTACTGTGAGCTTTTGTCATTGTAAGGTCCTCTCCCTTCCTGGGTGAGAGACCCTCCCTCCTGATCTCCCTGCACCGGAAATTCATAAGCACTTATACATTGATTATGTCAGTGTCACAGGAGGTTCTAGTTTCCTTTTTAATAGACTTATGCATGTTCCATCTCAGATATCCTTTTTTCCTACTAAAATCATTCTTGGGCCTAACGAGGATGGCGAGCATAGGAACTACATACCAACCTTTAGGCCTAATGTCGCTTTCATCTGCAGTCTGGATCTTCGCTCTTTGGCTACCTTTCCTCCCACCAGCTCTTCTCGCCGTCGTCTGCATGTGTTTAGCTACATTCTGATTCCCGTTAATTTTTATGCCCCTCCCCCTCCAATCCCTTGCCTTTACTGCCACTTGTCTGACATTATTACCTATGCAGATCCCTACACCATCCTCTCAGGATGCTTCCTCTCTATCCTTACTGCCATCTCCTCTCATTAATCCACACTTTCTCCTGCCTGCTCTTGCCATGTACGTGTTGTCCTTGTCCTGCCACTTGCTAACATTCTTCTGCCCACCTCCCTACTCACTGCCCTATCCTCTTCTCTATCATTCTCATCCGTCACCACCCTCATACTCTAGGGAGATGTACCTTCTCTGCCCTGCTCCATCACCTTCCAACTTAACTATCTACTCACTTCATTCCCCGCATTTGTCCTTTCCCCCACTTGTCCTCTTCCTCCCCCTTCCTGGTCATGTCTCCTCGGTCTCTCTAGATTTCCTGTGATGTTCCCTGATCTGGGGTTCCTCTCTCCTCCTTTGTCTTGTTCGAGGAGTTGCACTAAGTTTTCCATCTCCTCCATCTAGAATAACTCTTCCTCGCTTGCATCCAAAGTTCTTCCTCCATGCCTGCACCCCTAGTTTGCCAGGTTGTCTACTGGTTTGTTGTCTTTCCTTCTCACATGGGTGGGAAGGATGTAGTCTAACTGTCTTATGAGTTTGCCAATCTCTTGCACCAGCCAGGCGGTTCTCCAACTAGGACTGATTTTCTCCGCTTGGGTTCCTTGTTGTAGTTGTTTGACTATATCAATTACCATTTTCGAGTCTCCTTCAACCTGTAGATTTTGGTATTTCTCCCTTATGGAAATTTCTAGCCCTTTTTTTAGTGCATGGAGCTCTGCTTCATTTTTTTTAGCGTTACTGCAGTCCATCGCATAGATTTTGAGAGTCCTTCCCTTGTCGTCTCTAAATACTCCGCTAGTCCCTGCCTCGTCTGGGTTTCCTTTCACAGCCCTATCGAAGTTTAACTTAATAAACCCCTATTGAGGACTTTTGAAGTGGTTGGCCTCCTCCGACTCGTTGTTTTGGTGTATCCTGACTATCTTGTGCGTCATGCTTGGCTTTAGGTTCAGGCATATCATTATTTTTGTTTTTGTTGGGTCAGTTTTCCAATCCTCCTCGTACCACCTCTCGATAAGAATGGTCTCTCTGATATTTTGTATAATTTGGTTCCATATCTTTGTTCTTGCTCTACCTTCATCCTTGAATATCAGGCGATTTATCTCTTTCCAAATATTCCACGGAACAAAGCCTAGCAAGAGTCTCCATGCCCTGTTCAGGATCGTGTTCTGGTAAGGTTTTTTTCCTCTAGTTCTCTATCGTTGTTTTCATGTTATTTATATTTTTGTCGTTGATTTCATATATTTGTTGATGTTGTTTCCACAGGTTTACACTAACTTTGTAGGCATTAGTTAGATGCTCTATGGTCTCTTCTTGTTCTCTGCAGAAGGCACATCTCGATGGGCCTTGCGTTCCTCTTTTTCTCAGTTGGTCCCATGTTAATGTTCTCCCATGGCTCAAAATCTAGGTAAATAATGCTACCTTCTGCCATGTTTTTGTTTTCCATATACTTTCCCATTTTTTTGTTTCTGGATGTTTGTTGTGTCCTGCTTTTAATTGGTAGCCTTCTCCTATTGTGAACATACCTTTGATTCTATGACCCCATCTTAGAGTATCTGTCTCTTCTTTGATCGCTACTTTCCTTGTTTCCATTTCCTTTTCATAGATTTCCCATTGGGGTGTTACTGGTGCTTCTGGTCAGTTTTCCTATTGTTTCCACTTTCTCCAATATCCGTCAGATTCCAGGCACCAGTAGTTTCGTACTGTGTCGCCCTCATTTAGGCTGGTGAATTGGTGGATCTCTTTGAGTTGTGGCTGGTTGTTGAGTTTTTCTCTCTGTTGCCAGACTTCTCCCCAAAAGTTGGCTTTATCCCTTCCTCTGACTTCCCAAAAGCTGTGCTCCCTAATCAGATCCTTGTTGGCACTGGCCAAATTCCATATTGCAGAGCCTTTCTTCTCATTTTGACTTCTCATCTTTCCTTCTGGAGACCTAGGCATCTCATATTTTCTCTCCCATAGTTTTTTCCAAAGGTCTTCCCCTCCCTGTGTCCATCTCCACCACAACTTTGCCCCCATTACCTGGTTCAATATGTATGGATCTCTTAGACCGAGTCCTCCTTCTTTTAAGGATTTACTTAGCCAGCTCAAGGATAGGAGTGCCCATTTCTTTGTCTTGCTAGACCCTTGCCATAGGAATTTTTTAAACATATCTACCATTTTCTAGCAGATTGTTTTAGGTGTGGCTTGGCTGGTAAGTTGATATATCGGGATGGATTGAAGCATCGATTTTAAAAGAATGATGCGACTCAAGGTATTCAGCACCCTGAATATCCAGTTTTGCATTCTCCATTGAATCTTTCCCATCAGGGTACTCCAATTGGCCACTCTATTTTGCTTGTCATTTAACAGGATGCCTAAATACTTAGTAGGGAAATTCCCAATTCTAAATCCCATGGTTCTGGCCAGGAAGGCTTGGGAGAAAGCTTGGGTGTTGAAGAAATAAATTTCCGATTTCTCTTTGCTTATCTCTATCCCACAGGCCCCTGTGAAATCTGTGATAAATTCCATTATCTTTTTCGCTTCTTTGAGCGTTGACTGTCCATATAGCATAACGTCATCGACAAATTGTTGATGGGTTAGAGGGATGTCATTTCCCCATAGTCTTAGGCCCTTCAGTTGTTCGTTATTAACTTTAGATTTGTATCAGTCTTCCTAGTCCATCCGCTGCGAGGATAAACATGAACGGGGATAGCGGGTTGCCCTGCCTGAGCCCTCTGGATGCATTGAAAGCTTATGTAGGTGACCCGTTTAGTAGTACTTACATAACTGGCGTGGTTATCATTGACATTACCAAGCTTATCCAACTGTCATCGAAGTCGTATCCCTTTAAGATTTTTTGGAGTTATCCCCAATTTATTCCATCATAAGATTTGGTTAAGTCTAACTTTATCAGCATACCTTTGGTTTTTGAATTTTTCAATGAGCGAATTGCTTCTTGTGCTACCACTATGCCATCTGTTATTTGTCTGCCTTTGACAAACGTTGTCTGCTCTTGTGATATCAGCTCTGGTAGTATTGGTTTTAGTCGATTCACCATAGTTGTAGCTAGTATTTTTTATATAACATTGGAGAGCGCTATAGGTCAAAATCCTTGTGGTTCTTCTGAGTTCTCCATCTTTGGTATCAGGGCTAGGAATGTAGTGTTCAAGGCCGGATGAATTCTTTTGGTGCATTTGGATTCTTCTACTGCATTCACTATGTCTTGGCTCATGACGTTCCAGTAGCTTGATAAAATTCTGAAGTGAATCCATCAAGCCCAGGTGCTTTATTCTTTGCCATCTTTTTTACTACCTCCTCCACCTCCACTTTCGTTATGACTCTTAGGAGAGCCAAATTTTGATCTCTAGTTACTAGTTTAGGGATATGTTGACTAATTTTACCAATGTCGTCCTCCCTTCTGATATTGGGTTCTATCAAGAGCTCTTTAAAATGTTGTACCAACAGATTCTCCATTTCAACTTTCTTAGTTAGCCTATTGCCTTGGTGGTCCCTTAGGGAGAAGATTTTGTTTTGATGTCTATGTTGTACCATTGCCTTATGGAAGAATTTTATCTTTCTTTCTCCTTCTTTTAGCCATTGGATTCTCGATTTTTGTTTCCATAGGATTTCCTCTTGTTTTCTTCTTTCTTCCAAATTATTTAGCACCAGTCGTTCCTCTTCTACCAGCTCTTCACTTCTTCCTTCTTTTTTGTTGTATTTTTTTCATCTTTATCTGGAGTGTTTCTTGTTCCTTCTGAATGTTTCCAAATTCTTCTTTGTTCCACTTCTTTATCCTTCCTTTTAAGTCTTTTAATCTGAGTTGGAGGGTGTGCATTTTATTTCTTCCTTCCATCCCAGTCTCAGTCTCCTTCCACCAATTCTTCATTTTATCAATAATGGTGTGTTCTCTTAGACAGAATGCCTCAAATATAAAGGGTCTATTCTGGTTCTGCTGATTCATAGTTATTTCTAATTTAATGGACCAGTGGTCCGACCCTAAACACAGGAGGATTTTTGCTTCACAGAAAATATCTTTTCCAATGAAGTGTTCTATTGCTAAGAATCTATCTAACCTGGATGCTATTTTTCTGCTCCCTCCTCTTCGATTGTTCCACATATATTTTCCATTTATGGTTGGGATATCTACCATTTTTAGTTCTGCTTGAAGGTCCCTAAACCTCTCCAAATTTGGCTCTTCTCTTTGCAGTCCACCTTTCTTCTCATATTTTGATGTTGTCATGTTAAATTCCCCTACTATCATCCACAGTTTCTCCTCATGAAGGTTTCCAAGCTGTTGTGGTTAGAGGAGAAAGCTTCCTCTTTCCATTGGGATATGAGGGTCGTATATTACAGAGACTAGGAACCGTTCTCTGCTTCCATTTAGTCGGAACCTTCCCATGAGTATTCTTTTCATGCCTATCTAATAGTCTATTGTGATTTATATAGGGTTCCATAGTATTGTTATGCCTCCCGCACTGCGATTCGCATCTATGGACATGCATTCATATTTCGGTTTTATTTTATTTAGGATTTCCTCCATTTTCCTTCCTGAGATTTTTTTTCCTGTAACAACATTAGTTGAGGTTTTTCTTTTCTTAACCTTTCCGCTAAGTGTCTCTGCTTGCCTTTACTATTAAGGCCTCTTATATTCCAAGATGTAATTATCATTAGGGTGCTTGGTTGGTTTGGTGGAATACCGCCGATAGCGGTACTACTCTCCCTGTATTCACTAGCATTTCTCCCATGATCTATATCGATTCCTGTAGGTTTTTGTGACCTCTTTCCTTTCTGCCTTTTGTTTTACTTTGATCGACTTGAGTGTTATCCTGTTGAAGGCCTAGTCTTTCTACCATTTCCATTTTCCCTTGTCCCTGTTTCGCTTGGTACTGTTGAAATGTTTCTCTGTATAGTCTTTTTTGCTCTTTTGGAATGAATCTTTCGTCCAGATGTCTCCACTCATTTAGTAGTTTCCGCAATACTTCTTCTTCTAAGCTTAGTTCTTCTCTATGCTTGTATCAATTTCCATTATTGTGTTATCCATATTCTCCCTCTCTTCCTTTTCCTCCTTCTCTGTCAGTTCGCTTTGTGCCTTCCTCTTGGGTTTTGATTTGTGTTGGCTTGTGTTGCTTTCCTTTCCTTTTTCCCCCTTATAGTTCATTGTTTGGGTCTCATTGTTATCTTCTTCTTCTTCTTGTAGGGTTTCAAAATTGTTTGTATTACTTGGTTGGGCTTGTTGTTCTTTCTTTCCTTCGCTCGTGTTTTGTCTTATTTGACTTCTTTTGCTTTTTACTTCTTGAAACACTTCCTTGTCTTCTTGGTTTTTTCTCTGTTGTTTATTCCTGCACTCCTCTTCTTCTATATTGAGTGGGCATTCCTTAAACATATGTCCATACTCATGACATCTTTTGCATCTGAATGGAATATGTTCGTAGTCGAGCGTTTGTTGCCATACCTCTTCATGATACTCTAGCACGACTCTGTCTCAAATAGGGTCAATTGTATTCATGTAAACACAAATTCTAACATATGAGGTGTATCTTCCTTTTTCTGTCATTTCTGCTATTTTAACAAAACTTCCTATTGTGTTTCCTATGCCCTCTAGGATCTCTGAATCCCATAAGTCCATTCGTAGCCTGAATAACCTAACCCATACCGGGGCTACTAAGAATTTTTCCTTGTCTAGGTTATAACATTCTTCCCAGTATCTCATGAATAATCCAGTGTTATAATGAAAGTAAGGGCCATTTTCAAAAACTTTTTCTTTATCTCGGGGTTGCCATTTTTGCTGGATCTATTTGGTGAGGTCCTTTTCCGTCGGCCATACTCCAATGAACTTGCATATGAGCACATGGTCTTTCATGTAGCTTCTGTATCGCTCCAGTTTGTTCATCGGGATTATGAATCTTGGTTTCTCCGTCGCACATGGTAAACACTTGCCTCTACTGCCTGCCTGCCATCGTGCTCCAAGGATAGGTCCTAGTTTTCTTGTTTCTCTTGCTTGGTTGCTGGTATTCTGGCCTTCTCCTACCGCCACGTCTCGATAGAAGGGGATCTCTCCCTTCCTCTACTCTTCTATCATTCTTCTGGTTCTTGGTTTCTGTGTTTGTCGCTTACTGCAGTCTGTGGTTCTTCCTCGCACTGCCTAGCTCATGGTCGCCTGACCATTAGGGTTGCAGAGCTCCTTCCAAAACATTAGTGATATCTCGTCATTCATGAATTGTTGGATGAATTACATGGAGTAATTTACTTCACCAAGTTGGATCTTTGTTCAGGATATCATCAAAACAGAATGAAGACTGAAGACATTCCAAAAACAACATTCAAAACTCATGAGGGTCATTACGAATTTTTGGTCATGCCTTTTGGCCTTACTAATGCACCTTCCACATTTCAAGGTTTGATGAATTCCATTTTCAAACCCAACCATAGAAAATTTGTGTTAGTATTTTTTTATGATATATTAATCTACAACAAGTATTGGAAGGATCATGTTCAACATGTTGACAAGATGCTCAAACTATTGGAGGAGAAACAATTATATGCACAAACCTCCAAATGTTTCTTTCGAGTACATGAGGTGGAATATTTGGGTCATATTGTATCTCATGAGGGTGTTAAGGTATACCCTAAAAAAATTAAATCCAATAAGGAATGGGAAATCCCCACAACCATAAAGCATCTTCAAGGATTTCTCGGGTTGACAGATATTATCACAAGTCTGTTAAGAATTATGGGAGAATAGCAGCACCTCTAACAACATTACTAAAGAAAGATGCATTTTCTTGGACTCCAGAAGAAACTAAGGCCTTTGAACATCTTAAAGAGGCAATGTGCCAAGAACCTCTCTTAGCTATGGAAGACTTCACAAAAACCTTTATCGTGGAATGTGATGCCTCAGGAAATGGAATTGGTGTTTTTTTAAGGCAAGAAGGAAGCCTCCATTTCTTTTGAAATTCATCCAATCTAAGGAAAGTATTTACACAAATCTATTTATAAGGAAATGTTGGCAATACTACATGCACTAAAGCCATGGAGACCTTACCTAATGGGAAGACACTTCAAGGTAAAAACAGATCATGATAGTCTTAAATACTTTTTTGAACAAAGATTACCTTTGGAAGAGCAGCAAAAATGGGTCACAAATATGTTGAGTTATGACTTTGAAATCATCTACAAAAAATGGAAGCAAAATGTTGTTGCAGATGCACTCTCAAGAAAGGATGAGGATGTGTAAGAATTTATTTGTGCCATTTCTATTATCCAACCTGATTGGATAACTGAAGCAAGGGATGAATGGAAGAATGAAGAAGAGGTATGGACAGTCATTCAAAAGTTTCAGCAAGATCCCAGTACATCTGATACATTTACCTGGAAAAATGATTCATTATGGTACAAAGATTGCTTATATATTTTTAAGAATTCCCAACTCAAGCAAAAGATTCTTTTGGAATTGCACCCCTGCCCCTTAGGAGGGCACTTGGGATTTTTAAAAACTTACCATAGGGTCAAGAAGGAATTTTTTTGGGATGGCCCTAAATCTGATATTCAAAATTTTTTGGTGGAATGATTGGTTTGCCAACAAATAAAGTTGAGACAATTAAGACCTCGATTCTATTACAACCTTTATTCATTCCAAGTAAGTGTTGGGAGGAGATCTCAATGGATTTTATCACAGGTTTCAAGTTCGAAGGAAAGAGTGTCATCATGGTGGTTATTGATAGATTTACCAAGTATGCACACTTTTGTGCATTATCTCATCCTTTTAAAGCCAGTACAATTGCTATTACATTTATGGAAACAATTCAAAATCTATATGGAAACTTAAAGATTATTGTAAGTGACAGAGATCCCATTTTCATTAGAAATTAAAAATATATATATATTTTCTTTTCTTGGTACTCCATTAGCTCATAGCTCATATTATCCTCCTCAATCTGATGGGCAAACTTAGATAGTGAATAAATGTTTGGAAGGATATATTCATTTCTTTGTATCTGATAAATAAACATAATGGGTCAAGTGGTTACCTATAGTTGAATGGTGGTATAACACTTCCTTCCATACTGTAGCAAAAATGACCCCATTTATGGCACTTTATGGATATCATCCACCATCCATCACATCATCTTGAGAGAAAATTGAAAGGTTCAAGTAGTGGAAGATCGGATCAAGCATTAACAACAAGTTGTCCAACTCTTAAAGGATAACCTCACACTGGCACAGAATTGAATGAAACAACATGCATATCAGCATCGTCATGAAAGAAGTTTTGATGTAGGCGACTAGGTATTTTTACATCTACAACCATACAAACAAATGTCCCTCGAGCAAGCTAAGAAGGATAATAAATTATTACCCAAATATTAGGGTCCTTACAAAGTGTTGCAAAAGATTGGTACTATGGCATACAATATGGAGTTGTTTGCATCTTCTCGAGCACACCCAGTTTTCCATGTTTCATGCTTAAAGAAGGTTATCGGTGACAAGCTCCTAGTTCAAACAGTGTTGCTAGAACTTGATGAAGAAGGAAAAATCATGTTTGAGCCTGAAGCAGTCAGAGAAATAAGAACCTGATAGCTACGGAATTGATTAATTTCGTAGTATCTCATTAATTAGAAGAACTTGCCTATTGACAATTCCACATGGGAGGATGACAATTTTATACAAAAGGATCTGGAACAACTGAAGCGTTGACGAAAACACCTTTTTGAAAGAGAGGGGCGTGTTAGGTCCCTATAATACTAGTGTATTCCCCTTATCGTTATTGTTAGTGTAAACTCCTATTGTTATTGGTGTGCCCACGTATCCCCCATGTTTTTATTGTTGTGCCCCATAGAAGCCCACTATTGCTATTGCTGTGCCCTTACATTATTACTGTTATGTAGGCTCTAATTATATTTTGACCCCTTAGACTCTTATATATACCAAAGGGGTATTATCGTTTGTATCATCCATGAATTTTTCATTTATGTAATGTAAAGGAGGTTTCCCCCTTGAAGAGGCTAATTTCTAAGTCGTTGATCTATCTTTTCTTCTATTTTGTGAGTTCGTTGCATAACAGAAGTCCCTGTTTATAGTGATCATTCAAGAACTAATGAGTTGTTAGGAGGCAAAGTTGATGGAGCCCTAGTTCAGGGAAGATCTAGAAGACCGTATGGGAAGACTTCTTAATGGAGCTAGAAGGTTTCTATTGGGAAGATCAGTGAGCCAATGTTTAGTGACATAAAGAGGAGTTGTGATCATTGATATTGGAAAATTAAGGAGCAAACAGCTTTCCCACAAGGAGATAGGGACTCAGTGGGAGTATAGTTTTAGAGGGAGTTGTTAGCACTCCAGGAAACTCTCCTAGGTTGCAGTTTGGAGATGCCTGGTAACATATAATCTTCAATATTGTTCTCAGAACTATTGGAATGGATTATGGTTTGGATCAACTTAGATCACCATTTCAGCTCTATTCCCACTCAAGGCATGCATGAACACCCTCAACAACACAAGGCTTTAAACCACTAATGCTCAATAGTTTATAGATGTAATGGATAGATGGAGAATACTAACTGTATCAATAGATAGCATATATAAAAATAAATGAATGACTAGCTATAGGCAGCAAAAGAGAATACTAACTGTACTGGCAGATGCATATATGACCACATATGAATGGTTAGCTACAGGCAGCAAAGAATCTTGCAATTCTAAGTTTATTAAAGAAGAGATAAGATGACAATTATCTAGCCCTAGACACGAGGAAACACGAAAAAAATTGTTCAAGTGCAAGCATAGAACAGCAAAGAGAATGGATGTTGAACATATAATGGTAAAAGAAGCTTATATTTCTAGAATGAAGATGAGAAAATTGAAGGAACACGGGAGGATTAATCTCCAGAAGTTGAACCCTTATTACATCTCACTGACAGCTATTTATAGCCTATTTACAATGCTCCAGAGCTCTCTAGAAGGCTCTGCATGATATGAATTTTTTAACTGATTTGATGCCCTCTAGGCAAGCATGGCTTGGCAGTTTTTCCTCCTTCTGACAGAGGAATAACGACCTTCAGATATTTTGGATAGTCTGTTGCACTGCATAGGAGTTATCATGTGCCAGAGATGTTCCATAACGTTTGTTGGGGTGGTTTTTTGTTGCGCTGTCTGGGAGTTCTCCTGTGCCATAGAGCTCCACAATCATTCTGTTTGTTCTATAGATGTGTTGCATTGTCTATTGATGCTTCTCAACCTATGTTGGGTAGTGGAAAGGGTCTGCATGCCTTTGTTTTCTCTTTCAACTGCAAATTTTGATTGTTTTTGTTATCAACAGAAAGCATAGCCATACTATGAAATCTCATCGTTCCCTATCCTTTTCGAACTTCAAAGATCTTCAACATGGTTTATTTACCCATCGGGTCCACCCTCAGGGTTATCGCAAGTCGCACTCGGCCCTGTCCTGTGTATTTCATTAAACCATGAAAATACACAAAATACATTGAAAACAACCCTCTTGTGGATCTCAGATTTCATAGATTTCACTTCCTGGACTCTTTCGAGTCCAAGTTTTATCACTATTGGCGGTGCCAGGCTCCTTTGTCATTTTCGTTATATAACAAAAAATATACCAAAATGCATTTGAAATGGCTTAAGCATGGATCTCAAAATATATAAATTTCCAACGATAA
Source organism: Pinus taeda (assembly GCA_000404065.3). Taxonomy (NCBI): domain Eukaryota; kingdom Viridiplantae; phylum Streptophyta; class Pinopsida; order Pinales; family Pinaceae; genus Pinus; species Pinus taeda. The sequence goes on from APFE031754509.1 coordinate 194,173, forward strand.
TACCATCGGGTCTGGCTCTTCGGGTCACCTGCATGTATACACATAGGCCCCATCCCTTGGTATATAGTCGATGCGATCCGATTGCAATTGTTGATCGCTCAATGCCCGGGCCCCTTTATATATTTATTTATATATTAATATATATTTCTATTATATATATATATATATATATATATATATTATATATATATATATATATATATAATCAAACATTGTTCCCAGTTGATCCGATCATCAGCGATCGCTGATCGGCAGTGTCATGAGCCTGCGCTTAAATTGTTCCCTCTGCCCGGCCGATATGCGATTTGCTGCTTAGATATGGGCCATTGATCGGCTAGATCTAGCTGCTGCTATGCAATCACTTGTTTAAGCCTACGGTAATGCTTCTTCATGGTTTTAGAGTGTTTTGAGCTTCCCGATAGTGCATTTATGCCCTTCCAAGGGCTTTCCTCTTACACCGATTTTGATCATTAGATTATCTTTAAGCCAAAAGTGAAAATGTTAAGTGCATTAATGGATCCATTTACATGCTTCTAAGAAAAGGTGGAGACCTTTAGGACATATATGGATCCAATTTTGGGGCTTTTGTCAATGAAGCTAACAAGAGAAACACTACAGAAGCTTATATTTCAACATCTGGGGAGACCAAACTCATTATTGCAATAGTTACAGCAATAGTGCAGAAGCAACAACAATATGAGTAGATCAAATTTCTTCATGCATGCAGTTATACCTCTAGGAGTGAGGTGGGGTGATCTTGAGCCTTAGTCCCAAGTTGCAAAATTTGGGCAGGGTCCATTGAGGTGTCCTCCTTATGGATCATTACCATGCTACAAGAGCCCAAAGTATTTAGTAGAAAAAGGATCATTGTCAGTTGATACAGTGAAATGTTGATGAACACAAAGGAGTGTTGATAGCAATGTAGAAGGCACAGTGCAGGATTAACATCAGTGCAGTTTTCCCATTAGACAGTTTAAGAGACAAAACTGATTGATTATTTTGGATGCTTCTTAGTTTTAGTTGTTGCAGTAGTAACAACAACAATGAGAGGTAGCACTATAGTACATTCCACAAGTGTTGGATAGGGGTAGTTCAAAATCTATTTCTTGCTAAGAGGGAGTGTTAGAAAATGTAGCAAGAAAGGCTCATTTTTTATTTGTGCCCTAGTCAAATTGATTAATTCGATTTTCCACATCAGCGGGATGACTTGGATTGCAATTAAATTGTGTGACATGGCCCTTGTCTACTAGTTTACTCATTAAATTCGAGTTATAGGCTAGAAGGAGAATTGTTCATGTAGTGATTGCTAAGATTTAGCAATATAGTTGAGTTATTTTTAGTTAAACTCGGTTAACTGAGATCTAGTCATTAGTTGAGTCAGTTGAAGGTCAATTGAGTAGTTAAAATTGTTGTTAACTCACTGGTATCTCAATTAACTAGTCAATAAGCTAAATATAGACAGTGGTGCATGGAATTCGAATTGCCTAGTTGAGGTGGAGGAAAAGGTATGTTTGTATCTATATTTGTACGTTTCTCCTATTTTTTAGGGGCTAATGCATCCAAGATTGCACAAGGAAATAGAAGGTTGGTTGAGGCTTGAATTGTTTAAGTGTTGGCTAGAGAAAGTTAGGAAGAAAGAGAACATGATTACAGTGCAGGGTGTGCTTCAAAGTTGAAGCAAGACATTGTAATTGTTTCTCTTTTCATATGTATTAATGCAAAGTAGTGGAGGGGATTTTCTCAGTTGGCTTCCCCTAGAAATCACCGTGTACTTGTGGCTTTGATTATTGCATGTCTATGCATGTTGTTCTAAACTGTAATTTTCATTCTGCAGATTAGTAGAGTAGAATTTGTGTCTCCTAATTTTAGTTCGTTTTCTTGAGCAGTTGCAATTTTTATCAAATTTCTACACATCCATCATGCTAGAAACAACAAAGGAGGTCAAGGAGGTTCACGAGCTCACTTAAGAGCTAAGCCTTTACATAGGCCTATGTAGAGAAAATTCCATAGATAATGTGCAATGAGTTGAGGGAGTTTGAAGCTGTGGTGGTTGTCAGGCTAATCTATGAGCTTAAATTAGGACATAATATTTAGATCAATCAGAGTGTTTGTAAATTTAGAAGAACATTACAATATGTAGGTGGTGGGCTCCAGTATTGCAGCGATAATGCTGCAACTCCTGGGACTCCCTTCTTTACTTTTATCAACCTGGTTGTTCGTAACAAACTTGGAAGCGACGGTGTTGTATGCACAAGTACTAGCTCTTGTCGCAGTTGTCACTTGGTCAGCTGGCACAAGTCTGCTAGGGCTTTAGCCAACTTCTATAAGTTCTTAGAAGAAGCTTTTAAATGATGGATGAAAGCTAACTCAAAGGGGAGCTAATCTACTTGCGGAAATAAACTGAAAGCCAAAGAGGAATGCAAACCCTAGCAAACCCTAATTCTACCAGCTAGTTCTATTGATGCAAAATTGAGAATGCAAACTGCTGAATGAGATGCCATTGACTTCAAAAAGGGAAAATGCACATGTCTTAGACTACATTTGTCCTAGAAAGTATCTTTTTGTCTTTTTTGATTAAGTGTTGATTTTCACATGCATGTGCTTGAACTGTGCTTCACTGTGCAGGAGTGGATCAAGGAAGAGGAATGCTTGGAAATAGTTGGAGAGGCTCAGAGAGGGTCTAAGGAGTCCTTAACACTCTTCCCCAGAGTCTCACAAGGTTTGGCTATCAGGAAACCTCACTTGTGAGCTTCTACAGGAAGTATGGAGGGATTCTACAGGAAACTTCAAGATTTCTACAGGAAACTGTAGAAATTTTGAATAATTTAACACATATTCAATGGAGATTATCCTGATCATGTACTATTGCGGAAAACATACACAATACATAAGCTCCTCTACGTTGATCATCAATATAGCA
>APFE031754509.1:203318-289569 GCA_000404065.3 Pinus taeda
CCGCTCATAAGTAATAGATGCCTTGGAGGAGGATCCATCCTTTGGCATGGTAGGGGTATCCACGATGGTGATTGGTTCTTTGGATGGAGGCTGGGGTCTGGCAGTCTTAATTCTTACCCTCCTTCTCACTTTGAAATACGGAGGGGTCTCCCTTTTTTATTTCTCCTTTGGCTTGGGAGGAGTACTTAGGGCGGCCAGCATAGCTGCTGCCTCCCTGGCTAGGATCTCGGATAACTTATCCTTTTGTTGTCCTCCTTTCGGACTTCCTGTAGAAAGTCCTGTAGTGGTTTCTTTCTGGCTTCCTGTAGAAGTCGTTTTCAATTTTCCTGTAGAGAGACTCTGCTGCTTTCTTGTAGGGATCCTCTGCTACTTTCCTGTAGGAATCGAGGGCACGGTTTTAGCCTGCTTGGCCGAGGGGACTTTTTCTTTCATCTTGGCTGAGATAGCCTTAGGGGTGCCCTTACTGTCCTGGACTTTCTCAGTCCATTCTGCCCTGCTCTGTAGTCGTTTTTCCTTGGGCATTGGTGCAATCCCTTCATCCCCTGTTTTGGCAGCTTGCTTTGTTGCTGGTGTTCCTTTTTGCTCCTTCTTGGGTGCTTTGCCATGGGTGTCCTGTCTTTTGGCCTTCTTCTCGGCCTAAGTAGGCTCCTTCTCTTCACTGCTGGAGGAAGTGAGCTCCTCAGCTAAGATTCGGATGTCATCATCCTTTGACATATTCCGGAAAATCTCCCATGAGAGAGGGACAGTGAAAGTGTGGAGTGCATCTTCCACGAGGAGATTTATAAGCCCATGATGTGCGAGCTGGTTTGGTGTCCCTTCTCTGAGTTTGGTGGCACATTCAGTCATGGACTGCAAGAGGAAATATGGAATGCTCAATTTCTGCTTAGAGGCGAGGTCCATGTGGTGTCTGAGTTCTGTGAGCAGCCGAAAATGATAACCATATATGATACTAAACCGCCCCTCACACGTGATATACTTCATAATTTGGAGGCTGACTTCACTCCAGAACGGCTGTAGGCTACTCCTTCAAACTTCGTTTTTATCCTCTGAGAATTGTTCTTGAGGCAAGAAGAAATCTTCCTTAGCCTTCTTACCCAGCTTCCTTTCCTCCTTATCCCACGGGATTCCCATGGGAAGATCAGTCACCCTGCTGATGAGCTGTGGGGTGAGTCTGAGGGTTAGTCCTCTGAAATTGACGGTGGCCAATGTTTTTGACTTCGGCTCCAGGGACCGAAAGAATTCTTCTGTAATTTCATCGTCGTGCCCCTGGAGATTGTCACAAAATGACATCCGTTGTGCATGGGAGAACAGGTCTACCACCTCACCAGTTTCCCATAACTTCTTTGAGTCTGAAGGTTCTTTTCGGATGAACCCACCCGGCATGGTGAAACTCTGTGCTTGCGCTCGCAGACTGGGAATTCTGGGCGGGTTCTCTCTTAAGAGCGGAAAAAAAGATACCTTTGGTCGATTACCCTGCTGAATTTTCTTGCTCAGATGTACAGAAGGAGGATTTTGAGAATTTCCACTCGCAGCGCAGAGCTACGTCTCCATTATACACACAGTGGCATAAAAGTTACAGTTTTGACAGTGTTTCGGCAGGGTATCATCCTCTACAGGAAGGCGTTTTCATTCATACATGGTGAAAATTACTCATGCAGATGACTGCGATGATTTTGCAACGACATATATATAAAACCAGACAGAACTGCACCCAAATTCTTCTACCCCTTTTCTACGTTGATTGCACCACCTTCGAAAAAAATTCTTTGCATGGGGAGGTTAAATTCTGCCTACCTCGCTGAAATTCGCCACCCTCGACGTGAACGGTATGTACTTCTTCGGATGCCGCGTTTCCTATAGCGCAGCTTCCTGTAGAAGTTCATTCTCGGCTTCCGGAGGAGTTTACGGCAGCACAGGACCAGTCTGAGCGGCAACAGGACGTTTGAACAGGTTGAAAACTTCGGGTTAACCACTTGCAGAGGAAAGAGGACGCACATTCGACTGGAAAATGGGTGCTTCATAAATGACTGCAGTGCATCATAAGTATCAGCCAGCCGATTTCGAATTGCTGCGAAATTCATGGCGCGGGGTTGAGCTGTCCCTGATGATCCGTTAGTGAACGTCACCATAATCATATCCCAGCGTGCCCCTGACCGCCGAATTCTCTCCACTGTGTTTACCGCCGCCATTCTTGCCATACCTCCGCCTCTTCCTGACTGGACACTTCCCACGTGCCAATTATCCATCCTTTCGGCATAATTGATCGAGTTCGGATCCTACGAGACCGCTTGACTGGCGGTGGTGGCCAGTTGAGTGGAAACCATCCTTGTTCAATCCACCCATTTCCATAGTTGTGCATATTCAGAGTATAGTTCATGCAATTGGACGAAATATGGTTAGTTACTTACCTGTGTGGCTGTGGACGTGGTTTCTTCCAGGGTTCAAGACAATGGATGCCGGATCTGCGTGCTGCTGCTCTGTGTTCAAGCGCTGGAGCTTCCTTGTATTGGCTGCTACTGGCTAAGAGTCTTAGAGACCCGTTCCTCTGGTGGCGTACATGGCATGCACCGATTCTGTGAGCTGCTAGTGTCTTCGTGGCAGGTACTCCGGCTGGATCAGCTGCTACAGGATTCCTATAGGACATCTTGTAGCCTTTTCTCCTCCTGGGGTGCATGCTGACATAATTTGAGTCCTATTGCACAGGTGAAAGGTCTTGAGGTCGCCTAAACGGGTGAGTGCTCGAGCCTCGGAAGACCTTGCTTCTGAGATTGAAAAGAAACGCAATTTTCCTTATTTGAAAAACAAAGTTCTCGTTGCATGTGTAGGTATGCTTGCTCAAATTGGAGTGGCGGTGGTGAAAAGAGGTGGAGCGAGTGGGGGATGGAAAAAAAGGGTGGTTGCATGCCCCCGCAGTCAACTTAAAGCTCCAAATCTTTCCTCGCAGTTGATTCTGACCTGCCCAAACATTCTACAGGAAGTTTCCTGTAGAAATACAAAACTCCCTGTAGAAAGTCCTGTAGCTTCCTGTAGAAGGCCGAACCATGATCCGATTGTGCCCAAACTTTGCAAAAATGAGTGTTCATGGTGGATGTGCATGAGAGGCTATCTGGTAGCTTGATAGGAACCCTTGTCTTTGAGTTCACAGTCCTCCTTCTGTGCATTGTATACCTGCAACCTGCAACACTTTCAAAGATCAACTGATTTTTCTTCTTGTTTCTCTTTTCCTTTTCTTTTTCTTTTTTTTTTTCTTTTTTTTTTTTAAGAGACATCAGGGGCACCTCAATCAGGTTTTCACCCCTACCGCCTGCCTTGGGTGCCTTGAAAAGGTTTTCACCCAAGGATCTTTTTATTCCCATTCTTTTTTTTTTTTTAGAGAGACAGCAGGAGCGCCTCAATGAGGTTTTCATTCCTACCACCTGCCTTGGGCGCCTCAGAAAGATTTTCACCCAAGGATATTTTTTTTTTTTTAAGAATATGAAATGATGCTCAGGGTGTGCCCAAAACATAGGCAGAACCCTTCTCTATGACCGGCACTGATTTTTCCATAGTTTTGATGAACTCTTGCCTTGAAAGAGGCTTCCTGTAGATCTTGAGTCGATGCCCATTGACGAGCATGGGGATGGCTTCTTCATCAATAGTTCGGATAAGAACAGAGCCATTATCATTACACTTTTCTACTGTATATGGTCCTAGCTACCTCGTTCTCAGTTTTCCCTTGAAATCCTTATGTCTGGAATCATATAGCAGCACCCAATCTCTCGGCTGGAATTGTTTGTCATTGAGGTGACAGTCATGCCACACCTTCCTCTGAAGTTGAGTCACTTCTGAGAGGAGGACGGCCTGCATTCGAAGTTCATCCAACCCATTCAGCTGCATTAACCTTTCTTGTTGAGTATGGCTGAGATCTAGGTCCAGCTGAGCTGCCATCCTCAATGTGTTGTACTCAAACTCAATTGACAGCAAAGCTCTCTTTCCATAGACCCGCTCATAGGGTGTGAAACTGGTTGTGGTCTTCCAGGTGGTGTTGTAGGCCCAAGTGGCCTCAACCAGGCGATCTGCCCAATCCTTTTTGCTGCTGCTCACCACCTTGGTCAAGATCCCCTCTAATGCCCTGTTGGTGACTTCCACTTGCCCATTCGCTTGAGGATGATATGGGGTGGAAGTCCTATGCTTGATTTTGTGATGAGCAAGCAGATCTTCAATCAAATTGGAGGTGAATTGGCTTCCTTGATCGGTGACTATCTCTCTTGGGTAGCCAAATTTGTAGAAAATGTTCTCTTAAGAACTCGGCCACCTTCTCTTCTGTTGCTGCTTTGATTGCTTTGGTATCTGCCCACTTTGTCAAATAACCTGTGCACACAATGATGTAAGACTTTTGCCTTGAAGGAGGGTTGATAGGGCCCACAAAGTCCATACCCCACTTCTCAAATGGCTCAAGAGTCACTTGAGGTTGGAGAGGCATTTCATCCCTTGGGGTTGGTTTCCCCATCCTTTAGCATCGGTCACATTGGCTGATATATATTCCAACATCTGCATGAAGAGTGGGCCAATAGTAGCCTGCCTGTAGAATCTTGAAGGCAGTCCTCTTGGCTGCAAAATGTCCTCCACAAGGTCCATCGTGACAAGTTAGGAGGATGTCAAAGACTTCCTCCTCCCTTACACAATGCATTAAGATCTGATCAGGGCCAAGTTTGAACAAGTTGCCCCCAATCCAAGTAAATGATGCACTTTTTCTCACGATTCTGCTCTTCTCCTTCGAGGATAGATGCGGAGGGAACTGTGATGAGACCAGATAGTTTGCTATATCAGCAAACCACGGGGAGAGTACGGAGATAGAAAACAGATCCTCATCTCGCATCTGGTCATCCACGGTTCCTTCTTCACCTGCAGGCAAATCCAGTCTAGACAAGAAGTCAGCAACAACATTTTCTCTACCTAGTTTGTCAACAATGGTCAAATCAAACTACTGCAATAAAAGTAACCATCTAATCATACGAGCCTTCACATCAGGCTTATTCATTAAATATCATATTGTAGCATGGTTAGTATGTACAAATGTTTGATAGCCAGTGATATAGTGTCGAAACTTGTTCAGGGCATGGACCACAGCCAGGAACTCTTTCTCGGTTACCATGTAATTCATTTCTGCCTTGGATAAGTTTTTACTGACAAAGTATATAGAATATGGGAGTTTCTCTTCAACTTGTCCTAAGGCTGCCCCTATGGCTTTGTTCGAGGAATCCGTGTGGATGTGGAAAGGTAGCGCCCAGTTTGGGCCTCTCAGAATTGGAGCAGACACCAAATTATCCTTTAATTCATTCAGAGCCTTCTGGCAGTCATCCGACCATTTAAACTCAACATCTTTTGCTAAGAGGCCAAACAATGGCGAGGCCAGCTTACTAAAGTCTTTAATGAATCTACGATAATATCCTGCTAAGCCTAAGAAACTCTGGACATCTCTCACCTTTTTAGGAGGTGGGACCCTTTTGATGATAGCAACTTTATTGGGATCCACCTGTAACCCCTGGCGAGAGATGGTATGGCCTAACACGGTCCCTTCAGTCAGCAGGAACTCACATTTCTCAGGACTGAGGGACAGATTCATCTCGATGTACTTACTCAAAAATTTTCCCAGGTTGGATAAGGCTTCCTGGAAGCTAGACCCGTAAGGAGTAAAGTCATCCATATAGATTTCTACCGAATCATGGACCAACTCGGCAAAGATGCTTACCACAGCCCTCTGGAACGTGGCAGGGGCATTACATAGCCCAAAGGGAAGAACACGGTAGGCAAAGGTACCCCATGGACAAGTGAAAGTGGTCTTATCTTGGTCTTCCGGGCTGATTTGAATCTGGTTGTACCCACTGAACCCATCTAGGAAAGAGAAAAATCTCTTCCCTGCCAGACCATCCAGCACTTGATCTATGAAAGGTAAAGGGAAGTGGTCTTTTTTGGTGGCTTTGTTCAACTCCCTGTAGTCCACACAGATTCTCCATTTCCCATTTTTCTTGGGCACCAACACTAGAGGGGAAACCCATTCGCTATCCAAGATGGGGTAGATGAATCCCGCATCCAACATTTTTTGCACCTCTTCTTTAACAATGTCTTTGAGGGCTGGATTCATCCTCCTCTGGGGTTGCCTAACTAGTTTACAGTCCTCCTTGATGTAGATATGATGAGTGCAGACTGAGGGATGGATTCCCTTCATTTCCTTGTAGCTCCAAGAAAAGGCCTCCAAATGGTGGGTCAAGAGACTACATAGCTCCTTTTCCTGAGAGGGAGAGAGAGAGGAGCTTATCCTCAAAGCCTTCTCAGGGCCAAACTCCACATTCTTAACTCTGGGGTTGGTCAGATTAGTGGCACTTAGGTCCACTAAGGCATTGGCCTGGGTGTCTTCCACCAATTCTTCCAAGGATAGCCCACTAGGGGGAGGATTTTGGATTAAGTTTTCAATCAAATCATCCTCGGTTGGAGGACCTCCCTTAGTGGCCTCTACTGTGCATAATGGTGCAGAGTAGACCTCATCCTCTTCTCCTTCTTCCAACTAGAGGGGTAAGTCATGTTCTAGCGAAGGTTGGCCAAGAGGGTATATGACCATTTGCTTGGACATAGGCCCATTTTTGATGGTCATGCTTCCGGCTCGACAGCTGATGTAACCATCTGCAGTGGCCAGCCAAGGCCTTCCCAAAATGAGGGGATAACCTGTGAGTTTTGCCTTAGGCTGGAGGACGAAAAAGTCCGCAGGGTATTCCCACGAGTCTACAGAGACCAAGACATCCTCCATAATCCCTTCGGGAGTCACGGTGGAGCGATCTGCCAATTGCAACACTGTCGAAGTCTTTCTTAGGGAACTCTGAAGATTGAGCTTAAGCATGGTGTCTCTGGTCATCACATTGATGGCGGCCCCTAGATCAATCAGAGTGTGGGGTATAATGGTGCCATTGATGTGGACATCAACTACAGGGCTCCCAGGGTCCAAATACTTCGGACAGATTACTTGCCTCAACATGAGATTGGACAGTTGTCCTATGACATTGATGGTCGAGGCATCTTTCTTTCGCCTGCCTGGGTGCCTAAAACACTTCTCTTTAATCAATTTGTTGTATATTCGCACATCTTTGATGGCCTGGAGAAGTGGAATTTTCACACACAACTGCTTGAGTTCCCCCAGAAGCTCATCCTCCTCTGGGTTGGGCTATGTGGTCGCTGTGAGTCGCTCAGGAAAGGGTGGAATGGCTTGGGGTTCACTTTCCTGTTTCTCTTCCTCCTCTTCTAAGGGAGGAGGTTGGCGTTCTGGAAGGACTTTCCCAAGATCGCAGGTTGAAGCCGCTCTCCGCTTCCAGGAAACTGGATCTCTGCCGACCGCACAGCTAGGTAGTCCATGGTTGTCTCCCCAGTATATACCTGCCTACCTGTCTGTTGTTGGGGTTCGGGTTCGGTTGAGCAGGCATCTGGGGTTGTCTTGGAGGAGCAGGAGGTAATGGTTGGGTTTGAGTTGGTGGTGGAGGCAAAATGGTGGGAGCAGTGTTGTATTGGGGCCTCCACCCCGGTTGAGGTGCATTCCACTGAGGTTGTGGCTAGGCATGAGAGTGAAACGAGTGAGAAGGAGGTTGAGTTTGGTATGGAGATGGATAAGACCATGGAGGAGGCATGGACCAGGAAGGATGGGCAGGGGGGCCCCAAGAAGGCATATGAGCAGGTTGGTTAGGGTGGTAATAAGCTTGGGATAACCCTTGCATTCCCTGCTGATAAGGTCTGGGTCCATGAGGCCTCCTTCGGTTGAGGAAGTAGAGAGGTTCAGTAGCCACCTCGGTCCCTAGGTACATGGATTTAAATCTAGGCAATGTAGGGCATTGGTTGGTGGGATGGTCTTCCTCACACACAAAACATACCTCTACTGAGTGTAATGGGCACTCATTCTTGGGGTGCTTCCTTGTGCATCTAGGACAAAAAATGGCCAAGGCCCTCTCAGCCTCTTCCTTCTTCTGCTGAATTCGGAAGGTATCAAGTTGCATGGCAATGGTCTGTCTCATTTCGCTCTTAAGATCTTCCATCTGGTTAGCAAACTCATGCTTGGAGAGAGAGGTGCTAGCTGAGAGATGACTTCCCCTACCTTTCTTCCAGGCCGCCCTAGAATGGTTTCTAAACACGGTCTTTATGTCCTCATAAGGTAGTTGGTATATATCTCCTCCAGCCAGCAGGTTAAGGGTGTCCAGAAGGTCTTCAGGGACTCCTCGGAGCAGAACCAACTTCAGAGGTTCCGGGTCAAGTGTGCACCTGGATCGTTTATAACTGAGTTGGAACCTTTCCTCATAGTCTTCCAAAGATTCATCACTGCCCATGGTCATCCGAAAGATTTATCCCTTAGTTTCCTTGGACCTACAATAGTCTCTGTACTTGGTGTTGAAAGCTTGTTGCATTTGAGCCCAAGTGGTGATACTGTTTCCAGGTAACCCCATGAACCAGCGTAATGCTGCATCCTTGAGGGTAGAGGGAAAGTGTTTCAGCTTTTGCTCATCCTCAACATAGTCATAAGTTCGACAAAGGACATCAAACTCAAACAAGAAGGTATCAGGGTCCTCAGTAGTCAGACCATGGAAATGAGGTAGTGCAGAGGGACTTATGTTTTTCATTTTCATGTCTCCATTGGTGTCTCGAACGGGAAAGGCACCCTCTATTCTCTCGTCTTCTCTTCTACCGTTTCGGTTTTCAGCCATGGCTTCAGACGGAATGGTTTCTAACTCTTCTTCTGCTATAGGATCTTCGTATATCTCAAAAGGTTCACCTATAGGTTCTTCTGGCTCACTATCACCAGAGAAAAGAGAAAGTTGACTCAGTGATGTGGTGGGGGTGTTGGGTAAGAATTTGCCGATCTTACCTCTGTTCCTACGAGGCATGAAATGGAAAGACTTTTTCTTGCTTTTTGTAATTTTTCTTGTACCTGCAAAACTAAAATAGGTTGAACTAGAACTAACTACCTTATTGAAAGGAAAATGCGGAATTGAAATGCTAATTTACGCTAGCAGAATTGAAATTCTAATCTATGCTTGCAGAATTGAAATTGTGGAATTTGAATGCTAATCTATGAAAGCAGGAAATGTCTACTCTACTTTTGCGGAAATGAAATTGCAGAATGGAAATGAAATAAACTACTTAGCAGAAGGTTGTAGTAGAAAATAGAAGAAAAGCAACAATCACTAATACTCTGACGCTTCGTCGGCAACGGTGCCAAAAAGATGGTGGGCTCCAGTATTGCAGCAATAATGCTGCAACTCCTGGGACTCCCTTCTTTACTTTTATCAACCCAGTTGTTCGTAACAAACTTGGAAGCGACGGTGCTGTATGCACAAGTACTAGCTCTTGTCGCAGCTGTCACTTGGTTAGCTGGCGCAAGTCCGCTAGGGGCTTTAGCCAGCTTCTATGAGTTCTCAGAAGAAGCTTTTAAGTGATGAATGAAATCTAACTCAAAGGAAGCTAATCTACTTGCGAAAAAGGAACTGAAAGCCAAAAAGAAACGCAAACCCTAGCAAACCCTAATTCTACCAGTTAGTCCTACTGATGCATAGATGAGAATGCAAACTACTGAAAGAGATGCCATTACTTCTAGTAAGGTAAAAGACATGTGTTTGAACTACCTTTGTCCTAAGAAAGCATCTTTTTGTATTTTTTGATTAAGTGCCGATTTTCACATGCATATGCTTGAACTGTGCTTTACTGTGCAGGGGTGGATCAAGGAAGAGGAATGCTTGGAAATGGTTGGAAGGGCTCGGAGAGGGTCTAAGGAGTCCCTAACACTCTTCCCCAGAGTTTCACAAGGTTTGGCTATTAGGAAACCTCACTTGTGAGCTTCTACAGGAAGTCTGCAGGGGTTCTACAGGATGTTCCAGGATTTCTACAGGAAACTTCAGAATTTCTCCAGGATGTTTGAAAGTCGGTTTTTAGGAGGTGGATGAGTGAGGGAAGGTGCATGGATGGATCTAGAGGTAGGATAGGGGTCTAAAAATGGCGAAGAAGATGCCCTACACGATGGGCCTTGATCAAATCAACAAAGACCTGCAAATGATCCAATCCTAAACTAGTCTAGTCTAACCATCAACAACATAAATGAGAAGCAACTTTATTTGGGAAGAAAACCTTGTACACCATCTATGTAAAGAAACATTTCAGATGTCGAAACCCATGACTAATCTCTGCAAATAAAACAAGCACACTAAAAGATTTCATAAACAAGCAAACTAGTGTTTTTGTGAGCGCACACTATTTCCTCAATTCCAAGCCCCAATCCAATAAGGGCGAGGTTGAAACAGGAAGTGGGGTTGTCCCTTTTTCTTGGAAATTCTGCTGTTATATCTACCAAAACACCTAAACCAAAGTCATTCATAAACAATGATCTATTCCAGCAACATAACGAAATCTACTTAGCAGAAATGTGTTCAAATGCATAAAGGAAAACAGTGATACGTAAAGGAAAAGTCACAATACAAAAAGGAGGCCCTAGGCTCTCAGGTTGGGCCCAACCCTGAGAGCTTTGGCTCCTATGAAAAACTCAGAATTTGATAGGAAACCAAACTGCTTCTCATTATCCAAAAATAATCATAACAGTCATGCCAAAAATGGCTACAAAAGAACAAAATAGAGTTGCAGCACTGAGGTGCAAAGTACACAAGAGTTTCAAAAGTCTTTTTACGAAGGCTGAGGCCTCAACATTTATAGATCACGAGGGACCTAGCTGGCCCCCTCAATCTGTGGAACTCGGCTATCAAACTGTGAGTCAAATAGTTCCTTTCTAAATGCTAATTGGCTACCTTCTAGATTCGGTTTGGTGATCTTTGGAGCTCGGAGTTGGAGGTGAAGATCCCGGGGAAGGGTCATTGAATGCCGTAGGCACCCCCCCTTCAAGTCCTCACTTCAGGCTTGGCTTCCTTATAGCTCATGATTTCTTTGACTTTGCTCCAATATATGTCAAAAACCTGAAATAGACACGTGTTAACCACCTAGGAAAAGTAACTTCCCTTATTCGTACCAAAGACACAAACATACTAAAAAAAATGCATAAACTATAGAAAATGATGGATTTGAACAAGGACTGAACAATGAAAATTAGGCCAAATGAGCCCAAATTGTTACCAATTTTGGGGCTCATCAAACATGATGAAGGATTCTTAATTGCCCTTCACCCATTGACTCCATTCCATCTGATTCCTACCTTTAAATTGTTCCATGTTTGACTACCTTTCTCTGTGATGCCACCCTCTGTTAAAAACCAAATCCAGGAAGCCATCCTTCTTTGACTCCATCATGCCCAATGGACTGAACTCTTCAGTTTTGCCTCACTGTTCTATTGAGTCTCAACACCCAAACTCAAAACAAGGCCCTTGTACTTCATAACTAGCCTAAAACTTTCTAAAAACAAAGTTAAATCATAAAGAGAGAGCCCTCTCTAGTTACAGATTGGTTAGAATCCATGTCTAAAATATTGGTCTGTGGTTACCTCGGCCGTATTCCCTCAGAATTTTCCTGGGGAACAATCTGAGTGATAACATCATTGGCGACTCCACTGGGGAACGAACGATTGTTTGTTACTGCTGTCTATTTTCTAAAGTTACAGATGGAGCCTGAAGTTAGCCAGGTAGCCTTTGAAACTGTTTCTGCTATGCAATTACAGGAGTAAATAAAAGTTGCTTCAATCTATCTCCAGCCTAGTTTTATGCTTTAAACAGTTGTCTCAAATAACTAATCAGTCCCTTGCTTCAAAACATTTTAGGAAAATTCAAGATTCTCATTAAAAATTCCTGGAAACATATTGTTAGAAGTTGTATTCTTCAAATATATCAAGGAAAAACCAAAAATATAGTCAGAAGCTGGCTCCAAAGGAGAAGACCCGTTATACCAGATCAAATATGGATCCAAATCCTCCCCTGATCTTTGAAAATCCTAATTTGATCCCTAAGAACCTTAGAAGCCGAGAGAATCAAGAAAATTCTATTGATTTAAACATTAATACACCTTAGCACAACCCTATCCAAACTGAGCTCACTGCTAGAAAATCACAAATCTTATATTCTATTACTGTTTCTTCACGTAGTTCACCATCAGCACTCCAAACCATCTTTTCCACTCCCTCATCTACACCACATATTTCAACTGTTATCCCTGCTCTTCCGGTTGTTGCACTTATCTGTGCAAACATGGCAAACCAATATGCTCCCTTACAGTTACCTGCAAATCCAGGGGCCATGCCTCAAGATTACGAAAGCAAAATCACCTATTTTGATGGTGCTAGTACATACACAGCCCAACAACATACAAAGAAGATGACAAATTATTTTGAAAATTATGAGATTGATGATGATGATGTGAGAATGAAAAGTTTTGTCCAAAGTTTAACTGGTGATGTTAGGACTTGGTTTAGGGCCCTACCCACAAACACAATTACTGATCCACAAGCCCTTCATCAGACTTTCTTGAACAGATGGGAGAATAAGAAGGACCCTTTACACATCCTAACAGAATATGAGAACTTGAAAACAGGCCCACAAGAAAGTGTTCAAGATTACTGTGTACAGTGCTATTCCTCAGAATCTTAGACCTCCACCGGATTTAGCCTTAGTCAAATTCCCTGATGGATTTGATTCTGACATGGCTTACCAGCTTAGGGAAAGAGCTCCTCCAAGTTTAGAATACATGTAGAGTATAGCTGTCAGTGTAGAGGCCAATCTGATTTCTAAACGAAATCGAGCTAGATCTGAGAGAAGAACAACTTTTAAGGAAGAACCTTCTGCATTTGAAAAAAAATTAGATGTGATTATTAAAGGAATGGACAGACTTGGGGATAGAGTTGAAACAATTGAGAGGAAATCATCATGGGATGGCCAACCAAGAAAAACTGCAAGAAATCCAAATTATAGAAAAAATCAAAATTCTAACACTGGAAAAGCTGGACCAGACCAAAGTATTAGGCCTCCATTCCAAGAAAACTATGTTGAAGCTTCAACTTCTAGTGAGCCTACGGAGGACACTCTGATCAACCTAATGGGTCTCAAGAGCGAACAACAAATTTTCCTAACCCAAGAAGACCAAGAGGCCCACACTTTAGGTCAGTTTCAAATTCAATCAGGGGAATCCTTTGATTTTAAGGAAGGGTATGACACAACTGTATATGAAGTCCAAAAACAGTATAACTTAGGAAGTAGGAGAATAGATATCTCTAATGACAACAAGCAGAAAGAAACCAAACAACCTATCAAAGCCAAAAACAAGAACTCTTCTACACAAATCCCTCCTAAGACAATTCCCAACTCAAACAGCCCAACTATTCAAGATGTTACAGATGATCAAGAACATGATAAACAATCCGCAACTTCCTTTTCTCCCAAAGAAAATGCAAAGGAACCTCCTGAAATTGATTTTGAGGTGGATTCAACTCTTAACAACACTCCTAATAAAGAAAAAAGCATCGAAAACACAGCAGAAAAAGAAAACCTCGTTGCTCGAAATGCAAAAGTTCAGATAGAAAAACCTTTTAACCTTGAAACCGAAATAGGCAAATTGAAGATAGCCATTCCGTTGTCTGAATTGGCTAAACATGATATCTATACACAACAAATCAGCAGATCACTACAAATTTCAAAACACAAAGATGCAGTGAATGTCATAGATGACCAACCAGAATTAATTTTTGGTCCTGAAGTAAATGGAAAATAAGTAGATGGAGGTGTCCCTCCTTTTTATGTGAGTTTGAATATTCATGACAAAGTACTTCACAATGCAAAGTTTGATTCTCGGGCCTCTCACAATTTGATGCCCAAATCAGTGATGGAAAAACTGGAGCTAGACATAACTTGGCCATACAAAGACCTATTCTCATTTGATTCTAGGCAAGTTAGATGCCTAGGATTTATTAAAGATCTGTGTGTATCATTGGTACAATACCCTACTAAGACAGTTCTAATGGATGTAGTAGTGGCTGATATCCCACCCAAATATGGAATGTTATTATCTAGATCCTGGGGTGCCAAACTTCAGGGCTCTTTACAACTTGACATGTCCTATGCCACCATCTTAGTATTTGGCTAGCCAAAGAGATTATATACGGAAACTTTGATGAAATATGTGGTCAGTAGCCAAGAGAAACCCCAAAATTTTCCCATTTATTCCATGCATTCGGATATGGACTCCTTTATCCTATATAACGCTAAAATTTGCCCCCCAACTAATGACAAAGTTTTATTATAAACACAAGAAAAAGTCATGAATGAAAAATCCAATGTTCAGATTCAAGAAATTTCTGTGATCAATGATAATACAGACACACAGGGGAAACCACATGAAACTGAAAATCCAAATCTTCCTACTAAGCAAAACTTTGAAACTCCTAATGCTAGTTGTAATCAAGAAATCCTATGGTATCTAGAGTTTGATGGATCTGTTAATAAGCTAAGAGTAGGGGCAGGGATTTGGATACATAACACGGAGAATGACCATGCTGAAGGACATGCACACATGCTGAATTTTAGGTGCATAAATAACATGGCTGAATATGAAGCCCTCCTGCTAGGACTCAAATTGATCAAAAGACTAGGGGCATCTAGGTTATCAATTTTGGGAGACTCTGATCTAGTTATCCAGCAAATGAAAGGAACCTTCCTCACAAATGATCTCAGGTTAAGATCTTGTAGAGCTGCAGCAATTGAAATACTCAACACTTTCCTGGAAACACAGCTTGACAAAATTCCAAGGAATCACAATCTACATGCTCACAGCTTGGCAACATTTGCCAGTACTTGTAAACTGCCATTTGAGCCTAATCATCGTTTTACAGCTGAAATTAAACACCGGCCATCTGTACCCGACAATGTAAAAAATTGGAAAGTGTTTGACAATGATACTCAAATTGATAACTTCCTGACTTTAAGAGAAGAATTTTCCAGCACAAGTGTAGACACAGGAACTGTTGATGAAGATGATCAATTAGAAAAAAATGAAACTCACATTTCAGCTGAAACAAAAAATCAGATATTACATCCAACAAAATTTACTAGCAACGAATTACAAGAGCTAAAAGAAATAAACTTTGATGAAATCGCTGAAGGAGAGTCTGAAGTGATTGAGTTAAAGGATAATTTTCTACCCATAGGCTTGACTCCTCTGGAGGATATTTTTGAATCAAATGATATTCCAAGGAAACCCAAAATGCAACCTTTAAATGCAGAAATTGAGGATTGTAATATAGGAACTCAACAAAATCCTAGAATGATAAAATTGTTTAAAACCTTGCCTCCTGACCAAAAACTGGAATATATTCAATTATTGAAAGAATTTCAGGATGTTTTTACATGGAGTTATGAAGATCTTAAGTCCTATGATACCTATGTTATCCAGCACACAGTACCTCTTAAATAAAATCAAAAGCCTTTCAAACAAAAACTCAGAAGGGTCAACCCTGTACTCCTTCCTCTAATTGAAAAAGAAGTCAAAAGAATGTGTGATGCTAGGATAATTGCACCCATTAGATTTTCTGAATGGGTCTCCAATCTAGTGCCCAGTAGGAAGAAAATAGCAAAGATTAGACTATGTGTGGACCTGAGGAACCTCAACAAAGTCTCTCTGAAAGACAACTATCCCTTACCCAAGATGGATCACATTTTACAAAGGGTAGTGGGAGCTTCTAGAATTTCACTACTAGATGGATTTTGGGGCTTTAATCAGATCTTAGTTCACCCAGATGACCAAGACAAGACAACCTTTACAACACCTTGGGGAACTTTCAAATATGTGAAAATGCCATTCGAACTCAAGAATGCAGGGGCAACTTTCCAACGGGCCATGGAAATAGCCTTTGCAAAGGAAATTCATGATTTCCTAGTCATATACTTAGATGATCTCACTACCTTTTCCAAATCAGACCAGCAACACCTAGATCATCTGAGGCAAGTGTTTTTTATCTACAGAAAATATGGTATATCACTGAACCCAAAGAAGTCATTATTTGGCCTAGAAGAAGGTAAACTGTTAAGTCACACAATCTCAAAAGATGGCATTAGAATTGATCCTAACAGAATACAAGCTATTCTGCAAATTCCTCACCCCAGAAACATCAAAGAGCTACAAGCTTTCTTAGGGAAGATCAACTTTCTAAGAAGATTCATACCAAATCTGGCTGAATTGATCAGATTACTAAACAACATGTTAAAAAAGGATTCCAAGGTAAAATGGACAATATAAGCTAAACAAGCCTTTGAAGAAATCAAAATAGCTTTAACTAAAACACCAATTATTACAAGCCCGAAATTTGACAGAGACTTTATAATCTTTTCCTTTGC
This sequence comes from Pinus taeda, assembly GCA_000404065.3. Classification (NCBI taxonomy): domain Eukaryota; kingdom Viridiplantae; phylum Streptophyta; class Pinopsida; order Pinales; family Pinaceae; genus Pinus; species Pinus taeda. Next base: position 219,641 of record APFE031754509.1, read on the forward strand.
ATCAAAACATACTATTGCTGCTGTCTTGCTACAAAAGGATGATCAAGGACATGAAAAACCCATAGCCTTCTTTAGCAAAGCTCTGAGGGATGCACCTTTAAAATATCAAATCATGGAAAAACAGGCTTATGCCCTTGTAAAATCTATTAAGGACTTTAGAGTTTATATCTTATACTCTCATATAATAGCTTATGTGCCAAACACTGTTGTCAAGGATATTCTAACTCAAGAAGGAATTGAAGGCAAAAAAGGCAAATGGATAGCTAAAATTTTGGAATATGACATCGAAATAAAACCTACAAAGCTCATAAAAGGATAAGGATTAGCTAAACTTATGACTGAAACCATTTTCAAACCCTTGATATCAATGAACTAGATAATGAACAGGAGATGGCGACTCCACAGATCAGTCAAGCCTTTTTACAATCACCTTGGTATGCTGATATAATTCATGTATTGCAAAACCTGCAAGCTCCTCTAGGGTTATCCAGAACTAAGAAAAGATTGTTGAAAATGAAAGTTTCAAAGTTTTGTATTGTAAATGATGCTTTGTTTTGGAAAAATCATGAAGGCATTTCACTGAATTTCTTAACAAAGGATGAAACTGACAAAGTGTTGAAGGAATTTTATGCAGGGGACTGTGGTGGACATTTGTATTGGAAATCAACTGCTGATAAAATCCTAAGGGTTGGATTTTATTGGCCCACTCTATTTGCTAATGTAAAAAAGTTTGTCACTGCTTGCCACAAATTCCAAATCTTTGAAGGCAAGAAGAAGCTCCTACCTCGGCCCCTCAAGCCAATTCCCACCGAAATACCATTTCAACAATGGGGTTTAGACTTTATTGGGGAAATCCACCCTTCATCTTCTGGCCAACACAAGTGGATCCTTACTGCCACTGATTACTTCACCAAGTGGATAGAGGCCATTCCTTATAGAGAAGCCAATGACTCATTCATCATACAGTTCTTAGAAACCAACATACTGTCCAGATTTGGCTGTCCTGAAAAGATTATAACCGATAATGCTTCTACTTTCAAATCCAAGAGAATGATCAATTTTTGTCACAAGTACCACATCACCTTAGGTCACTCCACAGCCTATTACCCTCAAGGTAACGATTTAGCTGAATCATCCAATAATAGCTTGATCAATATCATTAAGAAAGTATTGGAGGAAAACAAGAAGAACTGGCATAAAAAGCTTATCAATGCATTATGGGCAGACAGATTGACTACAAAGAGATCCATTAGAACAAGCCCCTATGAGCTAGTTTATGGCATGTAGGCTACATTCCCTTTATCTTTTGGAACCCCTATGATAAATTTTCTACAAGAAATACAGGTAGAACCCAATGACATTCAAAGAAGAATAAATTAGACTATTCATTTACAGCAGACCAGAGAAGAAGTATATCAAAGGTCTCAGGTGCTACAAGAGAAGCTGAAGAAGATATTTGATAAAAAGATTAAGGCAGAGGATTTTTACATTGTAGACAAGGTTTTGAAATGGTACTTAAGGAGAGAAGATAGAGGAAAACATGGGAAGTTTGACTTCCTATGGAAGGGACCTTTTATTATTCAGGCTTCACAAGGAAACAACACTTATTTTTTGAAAAGCCTGGATGGTACAGGAACAGAAGATGGGCCAGTCAATGGTCAGATGCTAAAGCATTATTTTGATCTAGTTTGTTGAGATGTTAGGACTCTAACTTGTACATAAAAATGTTTATTTTCTGCAGTTTATTACAGCAATAAGATAGGAAGGAATATGTAGCAGATTTCAGAGAAAAAATAGAGGTCTAATAGTTCGGATCAACACATGAAAGATGTGCATATTTTACCTAGTCCTCTGTACAAGTTTGTTCACTTACAGCAAAGGAAAAATTTCATAAAGCAATAAGAGGTGTAAACAAGGCAATTTGACTTGTTGTTCTTGACTTTTCACCATGAAATGCCATCCCCAAGTGGAGCCACTATTAGGTTCCTATACCAATAGGTGTCATTTTTCATGATTAACATTGATAAGGCCTAATATGTTCAAACCTTTGGCTGGTTGCAAAGGTGTTCCATATTCCAAGAAAACAAAAAATTAAAAAATGAAAAGAGGGTATGCCTAAAAGAAAAAACAAAGGGCAAAAAGAATGAAATGGTCGATAAAAAGGAAAGAAATGAACCCCAAATGAAGACACCAGGAAAGTGTGATAGTCCAAAATGCCACTACTCTTCCACTTTTGAAGAATTTCATTGTGTGCAGTTGGTTGACTCTTGCCATAGTTAATGGATGACCAAACAACTCAATCTTGGCCAAGTCCATATTTAAATTTACTTGTCTTAGAAATAGAGAATAAAGTTTGTCCAAACAGTTCAAGCTTGGCAGAAAAATAGCTAGGTAGAGAAGCAAAGGGTCTCAACAGCTAAATCTGAGCCCTTGGGAGAAATAAGGGCAGACTTAGATAGGATGGCAGATAAAAGAAAATAAAAGAGCAAGGATTTGCTAGTCTAAATGCACCCATAGAAAAAGAAGAAAAAATGTTAGGAACAGTAGGCTGGGTAAGCAGTTTTGATGTTGCAAAAGTAGGCTTAGGATTTATTTTGTCCTTCAAAGGTGATTCATCCTATTACCATGATAAGTAATATGGCAAATATTTGACTTGGAGCAGCTCAAGCGAGGCATGACTAACTCCCCTTCACACTTCTCCCCAAATCATTTACCAATTTCCCCCAGTGATATTAAGATCTACTCAATATCACTAAACCACCCATTCCATTTTGTCAATTGCCTAAGTAAAATCCCAAATTTTGCTTAGGAAAGTGGCCATCTTTCTTGTATAAACAACTTTTTCTCCTTTTTGCCTAAGTGTTTTAGCATCATAGCTTAAGGCTTTCCAGTTTTTTGAAAATCCATACTAACTTTTAACTTTATTATATAAATCTCGCTTTATTACCCAATCCCGTATTATAAATAAGAAGCCCCAAATATTTAATATATCCCCACCCTGGTTGAAATATAACCATAAACATGTTTTTTTCGGGAATTAATAAGTTTACTTGAAACTTATTAAGAACCCCCTCCTTGCACCTAAAGGAATTAATCAACATCTGGTTGATTAATAACCAAACCCCGGGCTCTTAGCCATAAAACCGTGCCCATTCGACCTTCCGCGATGCGATCTAATCGCAAATCGCAAATCACACTTTCACCCCACTACCTTCGCTTTCTCCTTTAAAACTTCTGCGATGCGATTTCGCAATCGCATATCGCATATCGCGTATCACATTATCGCATGTATAAACCTTTGCCCTTTACCTTCCGCTATGTGATTCCACGATGCGATCTGATCACAAATCGCAAATTGAAAATTACAAATCATAAAGGCTCCAAACCCCTTGTCTTCCACCGGCACGATATTGCGATCTTTCCTTATCCATCTGATCTGCCCTTATGTGATCCAACAACCCTCATCCGTCCATTTCATCCAACGGTGATCTCTCCCGATCAAATCGAAAATTGCCGCCAAAACTTCTTTTGTCTATTAAAGGGGTAAAAAAGTCATTTTGTTATGTTTGTTCATTCAGTGCCCTCATGCATTCCAGGCGTAAAAGGGACCAAGGTCACATTGCCGGTGTTTTCACCGCCTCTAGACTGAGAAAAGCTCCAAACGGTGAGCTCGCAGCCTCAACCAAAGTTGCCATTATACAGTCTTCTTCCTTTTGAATACAGTTTGAACCAGCGCCAAAGGACTTCATAGCCCACAGAAAAGGAAATAAAGGAATGAACAGAGATATTTGATACCCCAGCTAGTGGGAACCATCAGAGACATGATTTACCAGAGAAAGGCGGTGTAAAGACACATTGCAGTCTCATTTTTGCCAGAAAAGTGGTGAGCAGAAGTCAAAACACATTAAAGAGTATCAGATCAAACATTAAAGTGTATCAGTGCATAATTAAAGGAAAATCAAATCAGAATTAATGAATATCGGAGCCGACTAAGAAAAGTAGATCAGAGTTAAAGCGCGGTAAAGACTATCAGATGCGCACAGTTATTGCAGAAGACACCTGTGAGTTGAACCCTAAGAGCCAGCTTCCAACACAACATCAGTTAGCCCTTTCTACTTTGCTTGTAAATTACTTTAGGTTAAACTTAGATATTATCTCAAAGCTTTAATGAGGTACCTATTGTATATATTTTGTTATAAAAATACCCCCTTCTTTAGAGTTTTGAGGAGGTGGGGTATGTGTAGATTTCACTAGACCTTGTTGTAAATCTGAATTTTGGAATAAAAAGTTGTTGGGATCAAACTGTTGTTCGGCCTACTGGATGAAGAATTGATACAGAGGACCTGTTACAGAATTTTTGAGTCGAACTATGGATCAATGAGTACCCTTATATCTCTTGTTTTATAGTTTCTATGTTTGCTACATCATATATGTTTCATGATCTAGATAATAGAGAAAAATAATAGCCCAGAATTTGCTTATTTGCACTCTGTGTTCAATCTCTGTTATTATTAATGTTTTCTTTAGAATTAGCATAAACAGGAATTCTTAACTTCTCCTGTTTCCCTTGATTCTATCATATTGATTACATGCTAAGAAATTCTTAATTGCTTCTTGGTCATAATCATTCAGTTTCCCTCTGTCAACATGATGAAGGATTCTTAATTGCCCTTCACCCATTGACTCCATTCCATTTGATTCCAGACTTTAAATTGTTCCATGTTTGACTACCTTGCTCTGTGATGCCATCCTCTGTTAAAAACCAAATCCAGGAAGCCATCCTTCTTTGACTCTATCATGCCCAATGGACTGAACTATTCAGTTTTGCCTCACTGTTCTATTGAGTCTCACCACCCAAACTCAAAACAAGACCCTTGTACTTCATAACTAGCCTAAAACTTTCTAAAAACAAAGTTAAATCATAAAGAGAGAGCCCTATCTGGATACATATTAGCTAGAATCCGCGTCTAAAAGATTGGTCTGTGGTTACCTCGGCCGTATTCCATCCTTAAAATTTTCCTGGGGAACAACCTAAGTGATAACACTATGAGATAGAACTTAATCTAGGAAAAGCATAGTGGAGGCTTAGCTGGGCATTTTGGCATAGACAAGCCCTTGGATCAGTTGAGCCACTTTTTCTATTGGCCAAAGATGTGCAGAGATGTACAAAGGTTTGTAACTAGATGCAAAATGTGTCAGCTTGCAAAGGGACATAGCCAAAACATAGGGATGTATATGTCCTTACCCATTCCGAACAGACCATGGGACTCAATCAGTTTAGACTTTGTCTTAGGTCTGCTGAAGACACAACAGGGATTCAATTCCATCATGGTGGTGGTGGATCATTTCACTAAAATGGCACATTTCATTCCGTGTAGGAAAACTAGTGATGCCACACATGTAGCGAATTCGTTATTTACCGAGGTAGTCAAATTACATGGCTTGCCAAAGTCTATTGTTTCCGATCAAGACATTAAATTTACAGGACATTTTTGGCGAACCTTATGGAAAACATTAGACACCAAACTAAACTTCAGCTCAACTTATCATCCATACACCGACAGCCAAACTGAAGTGGTGAACCGGAGTTTGGGAAATTTATTTAGGAGTTTGGTTGGATAAAATTCTCGACAGTGGGATCGTGTGCTTGCACAAGCAGAGTTTGCTTATGACGATTCGCCCAACCAAAGCACAGGCAGTTGTCCTTTCCAAATCCTATATGGAATGCATTCACGGGGAGTAGATGAGTTATGGGATTTGGGTCAGTTAGAGTGTAGGAGTGCTGATGGTGAAGACTTTACAAAGGTAATCAATGATCTTCATGAACATGTGAAATTAAAATTACAGAACAATAGCCAAAGATACAAGCAGAAGGCAGATTTGAAAAGGAGGGAGGTGCAATTCAACGTCGGAGACCTGGTATTAGCACAACTACGCAAAGAGAGGTTTCCAAAAGGTGAGTACAACATGTTAAAATGGAAAAAGATTAGGCCTTGCAGGATTCTTTGGAAATTTTCTGCAAATGCTAACAATTGCAGTTACCCCCAGGCATTGGAATTTCACCATTTTCAATGTAGCAGACCTGTAATCCTACATTGTGATAGAGGACGAAGACAATTCAGAAATATGAACACGGGACACCCAGGAAGAGAGCGATACATGGATTAAACAAATGCCCCTAGCAAAGCCTCTAGATATCGAACAGATCCTAGATACCCAGGTGGCTAGATGGACTCGACAGAAGGAATATTTGCAATACCTAGTCAAGTGGAAGGGTCATCCCATTGAAGATAGTTCTTGGCTAGATGCTGGCCAGATTTAGAGAATTGGGTACTCTATTGAAGAGCTCATGGATAAGAGCCATGAATTTCATTTACCTCGGGAGCCTGATGTAGGAGCACCTGAATGAAGAGGCGACAACTAGGAGATTTTTCTTGTTATTCTCTTTTTTTTTTGTTTTATTTTGATAAGTAGAGAGGAAAACATTTCAAATTTCTGTTTCATTTAGCTTCATTTTGTGTTATTTTAAATGAAGGCTGAATCGACCATTGTTAGTTTTTTTTAATAAGACAAATAAGATCAGTTAGGAATTACTTTGAAGAAACTGACTCATAACTGAGAAACGGTTCCACAAACCGTAAAAGGAATTGCCAATGATGTATTAAAACGGAAACAAGAATGAAGAGTGGGGGGTTAGCCGAATTGAGTATGATTGTAAGCCTACGGGAAGAATGTAAGAGGGGCCAATGGAGTTAGGCGAGAAAACCACAGAGATAGATAGATCCTCAAAATATATCCTTTGTTCAATTGTTATGTGCAAAGACAAAATTCAAATCCATGTAACTGTGTGTTTCAAATGGTTAAATGATGAGTTCAATGTAAATCATAGCTTCTATACTATATATATACATGCAGGTGAATTTAGAGAACTCAAAAAGGTGAAGGAACACATAGAGAAAAATTTCTCGTGGCGCAGCGGAAGCGTAAAAGGCCCGAACAACAAAGGAGTGAAAGATTAAGGAAGTGACGCTCAGGGACCGTTGGATACAACAGATCAACGACAGAGATTGAATCAGCAGAGTTGAAATCGGTGAGTGGAATAACACCAACCTCGGGAAAACGCTGATTGCAATCAAGCTATTGAGCGAGGACCATTGGATCTATAGGAAAGATCAACGACGGAGATTTAATTGGCGGATTTTGATTGGCGAATGCCGACGTGTTCATTGGAGTGATCACATCAAAACCTTTGAAAGGTGGCTATCAGAGGAGTCTGGATGTAGGTGATGAGGCATACCCGATGATATTTATAAGCCCGGTGCATAAAATTTGGGATCCGGCCTAAGTGATCGGAGCAAATTTTTCTTTGTATTCCCATGTTTCTCAGCATTTCCGATATAACAAAGGGCATAGGTATTTAGTGTAAAAAGCACCCATATAGAGTCCCGATAGTGTAATCGCATATCGGCGAAGTGGAAGGAGTGGGTAATGCAACCCATGGAGGGGTTGATACCTGATTGCGATAAAGGGAAGTCCTCGGAAACTATGCCAAGACAATGGAATGAGCGGAGAAAAGGTGAATTACGCATGTTTTATATATAATTCCTTTATTAAGGTTTTATAACCATTACAGCACTGATTTGAAGGATTCATGTAATAAATCCAATAAACCAAGGTTAAAGAGGAGTAGTTACATGTATGCGCGCTTGAGGGCTTAAAGGGTTATAAAGGGGTTGTATAGTTCCGATAGGAAGAATTAGTGAAAGGAAAAGGTTGGGTTACTGACTTAAAGCATTCTGTAGAGACTATTTAAAGGGGTTGTAACCACTAAGGTTTGGAGATTAGTGCATGCTGTAAATTGATGGCATCATTGAAGTAGGTAAACCTTTATATCATCCAATTTGTTTTTTATTTTAATGATCTTAAATGTTTTCATTTTTGTGTTGAGAGTTTTATCGATTAGTATATTTCGGAAATGTTGTTATTTAAGTTACATTAAATTAATTTAAAAAAGAAGAAATGAAGAAAGAAAGAAATTATTTTAACGTCCACGAGGTTAAAGATAGCCTATGGGACAGATTGCTTCTTCATCTACTTGATGTATTCGGCCTTTTTCTATGAAGCTTCAAAATAAATGCTCCCAGATTTTCAACAAACCCCTCGCTAAATAGATTATCCCAAGAGCTAGCTACGAGCATACCTGCATAAATTTCCCTATTGTCTTTTAAGGCCTCACATTCTAAAATGAAATGTTTTTTTGTTTCCACTTTTCTGGAAGAACAAAATATGCATACCCTTTCCTCCCACACTTCCTTTGGCCTTTTCCAGCACCTTGTTTCACAACAGAGTTGATGAGAATTAGTCCTTAACTGAGCAATAAGAATTTTGGTTCTCCAAGAGATATTGGCCTCTATGTATGCTTTTGGTTGATGATTATGAGTGGGATTAAACACTTCAATATAGTAATTTTTCTTTCTTTCTAGCTCCTTATCCCAAGTACGTTTGTGGAACTTTTCCATAACAAAAGTCTTTATCTCTTTGTTGTTTATGGGACACACGTTCAAGAAAATACCCCATTTACTAAGGCATTTGTTATTTTGTTGCATCCAAGTTTTTTTGCTTTTGCACAATCTATCATTAAATACAACCTTAGGCCATCTACCCTCTTCCATTTGCTCAATTTATTTTAAATACCTTTTGACTTGCACCATAGCAATTGCTTCAATAGGAGCAGTCCCTGTTTCTGTTAACAAGATATCATAAGGAACTGAACTTCTAGTCTTAAATTTGTTTGTAATCAAACGCTTCTGAATTCTCTCAATTTGTCTCCACTACATGTCAGAGGTACTGCTAGACCACAGTTCACAACCATATAGAATCAACAGAATCACTAGAAGCCCAAAAAGAGTTTGAGTGGTTTTCCAGTCCCTTAACTCTGCCTCTCTACACCTATTTTGAAAAGCATAAAATGCTTTCCAACCCCCCAAAGTTCTTTTCTTTCTACAACAATTCCAACTCAGATTTTTGTTGAAGTCTATTATGAGGTATTTGTAATCCGCAACTTCTTCCAGAATGTTGCCTTCAAAGTAGAACTTATGCTGGTTATGTTTTCTTTTCTTAGAGAAGACCACTACTTTAGTTTTGTTGATATTGATTTAAATCCCCACACTTCTACAAAAATGCTCAAGGGATAGTAAGTGCTCTTGCAAACCAAGAACCAATTTAGTATTCAGAATAAGGTCATTTGCATACAAAAGAAGCCTTATAACAAACTTGCACAAATAGATACCATCACCCCCTTGTGAATTTAACCACACCTCAAGCTTGTTGATGTATAAATCAAAAAGGGTAGGAGACAGTGGCCAACCTTGCTTGACCCCGATATCACTTCTAAACTTTCAGAAATGCCTGCTGAAACTCTTCATACAATGTATGCACCGCTACTCTTAAATTTTTAGGAACCCTAAGTTCCTCCATTCTGTTTCAAATTTTATCCCTAGGAACCGAGTCAAACACTTTTCTGAAATCAACAAAGAAACAAAATACTTCTTCCTTTTTCTCCCAAACCTTTTCAATGATGTGCCTTAAAGCTATGCAATGATCAACTGTGGAATGTTTAGGTCTAAAATTTGCTTGCCCTTTAGCATGCTTATCTCTGTCTTCTGCCCACTTGTTAATTTTGTTTTCTAGCATGCTTCCAAATAGCTTTGCAAATAAAGGGTTTATCATGATGGTCCTATAATTGGAGGGATTATTGATGTCACCACTCTTGAAAATAGGTATTGCTAGACTAGTTGTCCAATCTATGGGGAGCCCTTGTTGTATGATGTTGTTGAAGATTTTTGTAATGTGAGGTGAAAGAATCTTTTAGCCCCACTTTAGATATTTTTCTTGGAGTTCAATTAAGTCTTTTGCTTTTCCAACACCCAACTTCTTGATACCCATCTCTACCTCTTGTACCGTGAAGAGTTCAGTATCAGTGCTGACCAAGGGTGGAGGGTCAACCTTGGGAACCTGCCCATAGAGTTTTCTTGCATAGTCAAACCATTTAGAAGCTATAATATTATTTCCAATTTGTATCTTTTTCAGTTGGAGCTCCTTCCAAAATAATTTGGGATTATTTTTCCCAAGGAAGATTAGTTCTTCCCTCCTTGAAACCATGAAATTGGCCTTTTTCTTGCTTAATAAATGCGTGTAAGATTTGAGCTTTATGTTATCCTTGTTTGAATCTTTCCACATTCTCCTTGCCTTTTTGCATTCCTCGTCAAACCAAGCATTAACCGGAAAGCAATTTTTTTCACACTTCTTAATTTTTGTTCTTTTGCACTTTGCAAGTGCGCATTGAATTAAATGTGTTAATTCATGACTCTGAAGCTATGAATTGTAATTTTTTCCTTCTCGAAGAGCCTCTCTAGTGTCATTTTGAAGGTATTACAATTTTCTCGGGTCAAAAGAACTCTGCTTTGTCGGAGATTTTGTTGGATGTGCTGAATTTTTACTCTAATTGTTTCTTTCCAATCCAAGAGAAACATAAATAAATTGGCTTGTGATCTGGTTTCAAATCCCACAGCTGATCTCCAACCAAAACTTCTTCCATTTTCTCACACAAACCACACAAGCAAATTACATAATCTACCACACTTGCTCCATTGTAAGTATTGCAAGTGAAATTACTGAAATTTTCCCATCTAGTCAAGCCATTACAAATGACTAAATCAAAGGCCCCACATAGAGTAAACAATTTTTCACCAAAGAGATTGTAGCACTTGTCCTCTGAAATTCTTTCCCGCTAATGATTATTTTCTTCTATAAGCCAAATTGGGTCACAATCATCTTTACAAAAAAGAATGCTAGCTTTCTCACTTGCATCCATAGCATTGAAATCACCCACTATAAGGACTTCACCTAGCTGTGATTATGTTGCAATATCCGCTTTTAAAGCTGAAAATGGATCTTTGTTGTCAAGCCCTCTACCTTTGTAGATTTTTGAAACCTGCGACGCAAAATAGCATGCTCCAATTCTGATGTGGTTTCCATTTTCTGATATTTTAAACCAAATGAATTGCTTATTTGAGTCTTCTATTTCTAACTGAATGAGACGACCTTCTTTCTCCCTTACTAAAACCATTATACCCCCGTGTCCATTTCCATTCCCTATTGCCTTGTTCCACACTACCATCTTCCAATATCCTTCAAACAAAGGTGTCTTGCACCCTTCATGCTCATGTGTTTCTATGAGGTAAATTATGTCTCGATTTTCCACAATAGGCCCTAACCTAGGTCCTCGTCTACATGGGTAACCTCTCAATTCCAACAAACTAATCTTAAGGAAACCTGGGTATGACTTGATTGCTATTTATTTTGACATTCAAGAGTCACATTTGAGTCTTTGTCCCTGTTTTCCCATACCGACCTTGCTTTTTGATTTCCTATTGAAGAGTTTGTTGCCTCTTCTTTGTTACCATCTTGCTGCTCTATTCTGGAAGGAGGTCCAAATTACAATCACATCTTTTCCTTTATAAATCCATGCTCTCTTTCCTCCATCTCTTGTTGCCCTAACCTTTAAAATTTCCTCCCTTCTTTCCTCTTGTTTTTTTTACAGTTAAATCTTCTTCTAGGAAAAAACGAGAACCCCTCAAGAGATGTTTCTTTCTTAGAATGATATATTTATCACGCAAACTAGGCATAATGACTTTTATGGGCCTAGCTCTCTCCCCAATAAACTTACCCACTCTCCATGCTTGGCATATTTTCCCTTGCCATAACACCTTATCTTTCAAAAAGTCTCTTGCAAGGTCAAGAATACATTCATTTTTCCCATAGTCTTTCACCCCTTTAATAATTATGTTTGCTGCCATATTTTGTCTTTCCTTTCCTTCACTATCTTGCATGTTGTAAACCTGAATATTTGTTTCTCATTCTTTATTAGTAGAATTGCTAATAACTTGAGCCCAAGTTTTGGAAAATTTGGTGGAATCTCCTTTCGTTTCTTCTCTTGCATTCTCTTCATGGTTGTTTATTTGGGCAATCATTTTCCCTTTATCCTGGGATGATTTCATATTCACCACCTCTGTACTTTCCACTATGGATTTGTTCATGGCACATCCACCTTCATGTGTTGCCATTTTGTCTTCGCTATCAGGAGAGTTTCCTGTAGCAATGCCACTTGTTATTTTAAAATTTTATTGCTTGCTGCTAATGCCTTGTTCTCAGCTGTTGTTATCTGAATTTTATGATCTCTTTCCTGCCCTTTAGCTTCTAAAACCTCCAACCTTTGTTTTGCATTTAAAAATTCTTTCACATAAAGATCAGATGACCAGGTGAGAGGTGTGGATGTCGGAATATATAAGGTAGAATCATCAATGACTTTTCCTTTGGACTTCTTGTTGCCACATGCTTGTGGAGGAGATTGTTTGAGTGCTTTTTGCAAAGAGCTCGATTACTTTTCCTTTTAGACCGTTTCTTCCTTGTTTTCTCCCATTTTAGACGGGCTATTCTTCGTTTTAAAATGCCCTGATATTTTTTGGCATTGACCCAAATCCGCTTCCCAGCTTTGGTGGATGAGGCAACTTTTACTTGTCCTAAATCATTTGTCTCCACATGTTCTAAAATTTTTGGTTCCTTTGTCATGTTTGAATGCATTTGCTATTACTTTCTCATTATTTGATACTTCTGCTACATAAAAACTCCCTACTCTCACAATGCTCATTGTTCACTGCTCGCTGCTCTCACTATTACCCACACTGCTCTTCTCATACTGTTGATCACACTCCTCACACTGCTCACCACACTGAGCTGCTCATAAATGCCCTAAAAATTTCAACTACATTTTTCCACTTCTGCGCCAACTTCTCCCTTTGAAGGCTATATGAATCCTTTGAATTGTAAACTTGATCTGGATGCAAAGGATTAGAGATCAAGTTGTTAATTGTTACTTCAAGGCCACAACTTTGTTGAATCAGATCTTCTTTTCAATCCACGGGCTTTGAACAAACCCTACAGGTGTCGTCACGTTGACTTTCTAGAGGGATTGATTTTCTAGCCAAAATCTTTGGCATAGTTGGCTCTCGACTTTTCAAAAATAAATTCGAGGTTGCAAAGATTAAATTTGAAGTACAGAAAAGTTGGAGAAATCAAGCCTCCTGAATCTCTGCTTCGAAATCTAACAAACGGAGTACAATAAACATATGGAAAAACCGCGAAGAAAACCTAGAATAAGAAAAAATCACTTCAATTTGATTCCCCGGGAATGAAAGTCCTTGACACCAGACCTCTGATGTGGCACAGTCAATCGCTCAAAGACAAGCCTTAAAATGACAAAACCTATACTAAAGGTGGAAACTGGTGCTCATGGTCAAATTTTGGAAGTTGAGGGCCTCGACGATTATATGTGGCTTTGATCACCAGGATTGCCTCAGAGTAAGATGCTTTATTTTAATTTAATTGAATTTTTTTAAGACAAAAATATTTATACAATAATATTATCAATTACAAAAGGAAAAAAATTCAGAAAACCAAAAAATATAAAGTTTTTTTAGCATGTTTAAATCTTCAATTAAACTATGTTTGTTTTTCAAAAATTCTTAAATTTTATAATCTCTAACATAGAATAAAATTATTTACAAACTAGCCCAACTATAAAACTTACCGACACCTGATTCCTCAAAAAATGTTAGATTAGATTTTGTCTATAGTGTAAAAAATCATATAATATTGTTTTCAAAAATATGAAATTGAATAAACACAATGAACTCTTATTAAGTGTGAAATGCCTCGTTAAATTGTAATTCATACAAAACTAAAATGTTGCCTACAAAAATAACTTAATTTTATCAAAGTAAAAAATAATCAATTGTAATATCCCATTGTAAGTACATGTAAATATTTATTTAAGTAAACTTTTGGTTTGTGGGGTGTGTGCAGGCCGAATATGTATATATATTTTGTCAGTTTAACTTACTAAAAATAATAATAAAGTGTTATATGTAACTAACTACAAACTTACATTGGGAAGAATGATAAGAGGGCTCACATCCAGGTGGTTAGAAACAATTATGGGTAAGGTGGTTACCTGCCAAAAAAATAATAAAGTGTTATATGTAACTAACTACAAAGTTACATTGGGAAGAATGATAAGAGAGTTCACATCCAAGTGATTAGAAACAATTATGGGTAACGTGGTTACCTGCCCAACTCCTCCTGGGAAATATTGGAACCTAACCTAGAGGAAAAAAGATTGCGAATAAATTTGGAAGACATTGTCATTGCGAGGAATTTTTGAGTTGGTTCAACCTGTGGAATTCTGACTGGATCTGGTACTCAATGTAAGAATCCTAGACTATGTCTGGTTGGGATCAAATAGTCTCAGGGTGGCTTTGTGGAGATCTTTGTTCTAACCTAACTTGAATGAAGTTGATTTGGGGGGAGACATAGTATTGAGACTGGCTCATTGGTACCTTGAGGGAAGAGGATTGAGAATAAAATTTGGAAGACATTATCATTGTGAGGAATTTTTTAGAGGGTTCAACCAGTGGAATTCCTAGTGGGGTCTAGTACTCAACATAAGAATCTTAGACTACGTATGGTTGGGATCAAATAGTCTCGGGGTGGCTCTGTGGAGATCTTTATTCTAACCTAACCTGAATGAAGCTGACTCGGGGAGAGGCATAGTATGGAGACTGACTCATCGGTTGGGAGGAGCATTCCCTTCTCTGTGACATTGTGGTTCATCAGTTAGGAAACAACAGAGGAACAAATAAGTATAGTACAATCTATCTTTTATGCTAAATATTGTATCAAGGTTGTGATTATTTTTGCTATTTATGGAAAATTTCTAAAAGTGTTGGGTGAGTTATCTTAGGTTAAATTAGATTGGAAAATGAGAAGATCTGATGTGACAACCTAGTGAAATATAATGTTTCACAATTAGTTTAAGATTAGATTTAAGAAGGGACTAATAGAATTTAATGAGGAAGCGAGGTTAGTTCTTAGGCAAAGTCAATAAATACGACAACCTTAAAACAATCCCAAGAAATAGTTAACCTTGAGTTGAGATGAAATTTTGTACACAGGGGTTGTAGCAGGTAACTGTAAACTATTATATTGTTGAACATACTATGGTGAAAGAATTTCATAACCCCGAAGAGATTTGAGTTAGTTCTGGGGCCAAGTCGGGTTACTAGTAGCCCTAGAACAACCCCTTAACTCTACACGCCTTTAATTGAAATAGGAACAAGCATAAATATCGAAATATAAAAAAGCGAAACTATGAAAAATAGCCACTAACATAAACCAAAAAATATTTGTGGAATTAACAAAGGTAATTTTCATATATAGCATTTCTACAACGAATAAATCAGAATCGAAAACTAACACCAAGGGTTTACACAGTTAGCATAATTATTTATGTATGCAACTAATTCAAGAAGAAACCCTAGTCTAGTTAACCAACTTATAAAAAAGTAATGTGGTCATGTGATAGAAGTATCAACATTGATGAGAAAACAAGTACTTAATCTACGTTGGCAAGCGAATATCTCCATAACATAGTTAAAATTAAGAACTCCACAAACAACCTTTCAAATTTACAAAAACAATATCATAAATTATTCCCTTGCATTACAAGAAACTATTTTAATAATCTAGAAATTAAAGTTACAAAAGAAGATCGTGAGTCTTTACAAAAGGACATGAAGTTTTATAACCTAATTTCATGAGCCTTTACAAAAGGAATTGAAGTTTTATACCCTAATTTCATGGAGAAAAAGAATACAGTAGTCTGCTAGACCAAAGGTATCCTGCGGCACCTAAATCTTAACTAGTCATAAATTCATAACAAAAATTCACACTTTCCATAAGAAAAATTCCACTATCAAGGGTGTTAACATTACAAAACCTAAGATTCAAAAAAAACTCGAGTGATAACTAGAAACTTGACATTAAGTAATAGGGATGGAAACCCCTAGTAGTGTTTGCACCTTGAAAGCAAAAGAGAGTGAGAATAAGTCAAAGTGGAAGCTAGAAGTCACCAAACTCTTAAAGTTTCCCCACACTCAAAATTGAGACCACAACCTCACCTACAGGAGAAACCCCCAAAAAGAAATTAGAATCATGAGTCTTTGTAAGTGGAAGGTGTTGATGGTGTTAGATACCACCAACATACAGGGATCTCCATAATATGAGGTCCTAATTATACCTCACTCTATTTGATGTAGGAATCCCATATGGAATGCAACCCAGTTGTTGTTTTCTTTAAAGATATGCCTTGGCTTTAATAGTTAGCACGAGAGATAAGTGCACATGTTCTTTTGAATGAGCGAGAGAGTGTGCCTTGTGAATGTTCAATCGTAAATGTATCAAGGTCGTTTTACTGCATAAGGGAAATAAAGTGAGAGTCTAAGAGAGAAGCAATAATATTACCCTAATGGAGACACACACGAATGGGAAAGACTTGTCTTACATTAAGAAAAATAGTTCACATAGATGCGACGAGTGTTATAATCATTACAACACATTTCCATTATGTTAAGCACCAAAGTCACCAAAATAGTTCAATTACTTCAATACATGTGAAAATGAACATGAATCATACATGTTCAAAGAGTAGTCTTGAAACATCAACAATCCATATATGAAAATGTGTTGGCTGAGAGGCTTCAAGTATTAAGAAAAAGTTCCAAGATACACTAGTACAATGAACATCATTAGCTCCACTAGAGGAGCATTCTAACCACTCAGTTACTCCCCAAAAGTACTAACTCTATCTCTCTAATGCCTTATGGGAGAAGCCAAGGTTAAAATTCATTTGCATGAGTAATGAGGATCATTTTATTGCTTGAGGAAAGACCTTTCACATCCTCGTGACTCTTGAATTTCCAAGTCCCAATTACCTTTGGACTTCTACAACCTTTGGACTTCCAAATAACTTTTGAAATTACATGTGACTCCTGGTATTACATGTACTTTTGTCTTCCATGGCTCTCTTTTCCATACATGAATCTTAGACTTCCACTTAGTTGTCTTTACAATGATTACATATTCACATCATAATTTCCACATCATCATGTGATGAAGACGTGACAAGTCACTATCCTTGATGACTGGGACTAATAGTGACCGATGGCATGGACATTCATAAATAGTGACATGGTTGCCACTCTTGTCTTTGTTTTGGATGCAAATTCTGATTGTTGATGTCTTCATGCTCCAAACGGTATTTAATCTTATAGAGTCTTCAGGGTGCTTCGATCATTAAGACTTTGATGTGTTTTTTGTTCTTTAATGCTTCCTTTATCTTCCTTTTTTTCCTGATCTTCTTCATACATGCCTTCCATGTTTCCTGAGATACCTATAACTGAAATCACTCATGACAAGCACGCATCAGCCTCAAAATATCCTATTATAACATGTTTCAATTAGGATTCATGTCAATGCATTAATAGTGTGCTTGATAGGAGTAAAAAGAGATTATGGGTGCAAGGGCACACTTTGAAAGGCTGGAGGGTTGAAGGGGAGAAGCTTCAAGGCTTCAAGATGAGCTCATGTGCTCAATAGAAATAGGAAATCAAGGGAGGGCACATGTCGCAAGTTCAAAAGATGCAGTAGAAGGCTTTGTGCTTCATAAGTGTGTTGTGTGCTCAAGGAAGACAAGGAGGACATGTCACACAAAGCTAGAGGCTAAAGGGAGAGGCTCCATGGATTTGGAGTGCGCTCATGTGCTCAAGATGGCAAGGAGGGTGCATGGCGCATTGTCAAAGGATGAAGGACGAAGATTTAGGGCTTCAGAGTGCACTCATGCAATGAAAATGCCAAGGAGAGCACATGATACATTGCTGAAGGATGAAGGACTTGAGTTTTGGGTGTTCAGGAATTTCTCATGTGATCAAGGATGGTGCACTCCTTCGGGTTGAAGGAGTGCACTCAATGAAGACTTGGTTTCTAAAGGGAATAATTCTAAATAAGGAAAGGGAAATATGATTTATGATTGTGTTATTTTCTCTTGGATGGCACATGGCACACTTCTTAATAACGATGGATTCCTGTTCAAGGCTTAAGAGTGTGCTCATGCGCTCCTTTCCTTAACGGGTTCACTTTGCAACAAAATTTTTTGTGCGACACATACTGACTTATCAAGAAAACCTAGAAAAGCTTAAAAAAGGATAAGTATACATCAAAACACCACTTTACATACATTCCCCGAGTAGGACAGATGAAGTGTGTGCGACTACGACAAAAAAGTGTCGTTTTACAACAACAAAGGTGTTACGACCATGAAATACACTAAAGATGTTTTAATCAATGCGACGACACGTGAGGATACCCAAGAACACTTGAAACATAGAGAATGAGATAAAATGACACTTGACGACCAAGGCGACACTAAATACGATGGTGAAATGGGCTCCAAAATTTGAATGTAATGAAATTTTTGGAGGGTGTTGTAACAATGACAACACTTGGTGACACACTAAGTGAGCTTCAACTTATCTATTTAGGAATGGATTTTTTGTTAAAGGGTCAAAATTTCAAGAAGTATTGATTCACTAATTATATTACCTTGACTCCCCCCTTTCAACCCCATTATATACATAGTATCTCACTTTCTGTCATTTGGTTCAACACAAAATGATATGACATATCACAATTTTTTCAATCCAAGAAAGGGTAATGTGCACGAAGAGTTTATGATATCCAGAGTATAATTTTTCATCTCTGGTGTTGCTCCACTACTAGCAAGCCTCGAAAATACCCCGATGAAGTTGCTTGCTTCACCTCCCTACAAAGGAAGAATTTTTCTGCTTCCACCCTTTATTTATTTATTTAATAGGATTTTGCATCAATGCATATTATTTTCAATAGGAACAAGAGGGATCCTAACTTATCAAGAGTAGAGGTGGTTTCCCCTTCAAAGAAGATTTTTAGAACCTCTCATATTGTTTTTCTCGGTTTAAATTTTCCCTTATCCTTTCTCTACTAGATTAGACAAGCGTTAACACAAAAGTAGATTTATACCATGTTGAGTAGATTGGATACTAGCAAAGATATAGGTATAAACGGTTCCCTCAAGGTTTTCCTTTTGGGTGTATCATATTTCCCATTTAGACATAGCTCAACCTATAACATACTCCCAAATAAATAAGAAGAACAAATAGATTTCCAAACCACCTCAACCCTCAACTAGTGATTCCACCTCATGGTTAAACATCACTAACCATCACCAAATTGGTTTCCATCAAATTTATCTAGGGCTCTAGAGTCTTTGTTCCAACGTGGCTTCCAGGGCTAGTAACTCAACCCACATTTGCCATCGGGCTCCAGAGCATTTGTCCAACCAAGGCTTCTAGGACTAACAACTCAACCCATTAAGGGCTCCAGAGAATTTGTCCAACCAAGGCTTCGAGGACTAGTACGTCAACCTAAGCTATTACAAGGCTTTTAGAGTGCTTTTCCAACCAAGGCTCCAGTAACTAGTAGCTCAACCCACAACCAAAGGAACATGAGCACCAACTAGAAAAAAAGGACAAAACCCACAACACCATGGCTATCTAAGAAATGGCAAGGCTAGGAAAAACCATTGTTAATCCAGGCAATCCTCTTTCCAACGACAAATCAAAACCAAGAAACCACATGCATGTTCCATGCATGCCAAAACTAGGAGGGAAATCATACATGCAACTCGGTACCTGCAAGAAAAACCTATTGTAGTTTTTTATCCTGTTGGCCTCTTACACTTTCTTTCTTTTCCTTTTCCTTCTTGCTCCAAATACCAAGTACGAGACACTCCTCAAAGAGTGCTCCAAGAAAACTCAAGTGTCCAAGAGTATGAGAGAGAATAGAAGAGAGAGCTCCAAGCTAAATCTAACAAAAGGTTGAACTGACTAAAGCCATGAATTGATCCTCAAAAGCCTTTTTATTATTGAGGCCCATATTTTCTTCATTTTCCATTATTTTCCTTCTCACATGCAACTTGTGACCTTTTACCTTCCCTTTCTCCTATTTTCCATTATTCTCATAAATTAAATGTCAATTAATGCGTCATGCCTTTCCAAAGCCTTTGCCATTTTCTTTGCCAATTTCCATGGCCATTAATTAATCACAAGTGATTCCCATCACTATGTTTTTTTTTCCAACATTCAACTTGGAATACATGTCCCATGACCTTGGTCTTAATTTTCCTTTATTAATTTTATTACATGGATTTTTAACCAGGGGCTATTACATACCGCTTCCCCTTAGGGGAACACCGTCCTCGGTGTTCAATGACACCTACAACTAGCATGACTGCTATAAAGAAAACATACTACCCATGGAGTTTTATAACTTAGCTCGTTGTAGTATTTACAATGAACAACCGGCTATAAAACATAACCAACATGACAACCATACCGCTTATTGGATATTTATAATGCATCTCATTGTGGTATTTACAATAACAAAAATACATAAATAAATATATATACCAAATCTACTTTGCCTCAACTGAAAAAACATGAAGGATATATATCCCACATCTGATCAACTATCACCCATGTAACTTCATCGGGCCCAAAGTGCTTCCATTGCACTTTAACCTGCTCGATTGCTCAGTTCCAGAGCATGAGCGCATTTCTCTGCAAAATGCACCGAGGTTTTAGATATAATTATCCTTTTGGTTCCACCTGTAATACATACCAATCAATAACATGATCAACATATTTCACATATATTTTAGGCAATGAAACATGGAAAACATAATGGAATTTCACTGTCATAGGTAGTGCAAGTTGATAGGCCACTGGTTCAATCCTTTTAAGGATCTCGAAAGGCTCACAAGACTGAGTTGTTAGATTTGCACATGACCCAATCCTTAAGGAGATTTTCTTGGGCTTGATGCGCAAGTACACATGCTCCCCAACATGAAACTCCTTAAATGGCCTATGTTGGTCTACATAACTCTTCTTCCTATCCTGTGTTGCCTTCATATTTTTCTTGATTACCTACATTTCCTATTCCATCTTTGGAAACATGTCTGGTCCAATCAACACCTTCTTCACTGGATCACTCCAACTAATGGGAATGTTACAACTCCTCCCATAAAGTCCCTCAAATAGACTCATCCTTAGTGACTCCTTATACCCATTGTTTCAATCAAATTCAACTAGTGGAAGATACTCTTCCCACTTCCATTATTGATGCATCACATACATTCTGAACATGTCCTCCAAAATATTGTTGACCCTCTCTATATGCCCATCTATCTGTTGATGATAAGTTATGTTGAACGCCAACTCTCTACCCAATCTTGCATATAACTCTTCCTAGAACCTAGAAGTGAACTTAGCATCCCTGTCTGATATAATATTCTTTCATACACCATGCAACTTCACCATATCTTTGATTAATGCTTGTTCTACATTGTTAACTGAATAAGTCAACTTCATTGGAATGAAGTGTGGTACCTTTGTCAACCTATCAACTACAACCATGATAGAAACATGTTGTCTAGATGTCCTCGACAAACTTGTAGTGAAATCCATGGAAACAACCTCCCATTTCCACCCTGGAATCAGAATCGGTTGTCATAAACCACCTGGATGCTTACACTATGCTTTTACCTATTGAGAATCCAAGCATCTATACACAAACGTTGCCACTTCCCTCTTTAAATTTAGCCAATAATATAACGTATTCACTATTGTCAATGTTTTATGATATCCTGGGTGACCTAAATATGGCTTAGCATGAAATTTCCTCAAGATAAGCTTCTTGAGCTCATTGTTGTCTAACACATAGATCATGTCCCTAAATCTAACCAAATAATCTTTTGTGAGATGATAGTCCACATCCTCATCACCTGTTTCATGTTGTAACCTGTGACTAAGCTCCCTATACATGTTATTCTGCGAACCTATTTATAAGATCTAATCATGTAAATCTATCCCATATGAGCTCATAGCTACTACATGATTCAGTTGTACTCTTCTATTAAAATCACCTGCAACCTTTTTCTCTTTCCCTATGATTCACCAGATCTCAAAATCGAACTCATTGATCATGGCCAACCAGCTAGCTTTCTTGGCATTCAGATTTGGTTGGTCAAATAGGTATCTCAACCCATTAGGATCACTCATCAAGATGAACCGCCTACCAAGAAGATAGTGTCTCCACATATTCAAGGCATGGATGATCATTTCCAACTCAAGATCGTGTGTAACATAATTCTTCTCATGTTGATTCATTTTCCTTGATTTGTAACATACCACTTTATCTCCTGCATCAAGACTCCCCCAAGTCCTCTCTTGTAGTCATATGTTCAAACCATGATCTCTTTATCAAGATATGTGATTTTTAGAACTAGATAATTCGTTAACATCTACTTCAATTGCTTGAAACTAGCTACACATTCTTCTGTCCTTTGAAATTTCTTACCTTTCCTTTGCAATGATGTAATAGGATAAGAAATATGTGATAAGTTTCTAATGAATCTCCTGTAACAACCCACTAATCACCTTATCTCATCCACATTCCTAGGAGCTTCCCATTCTAAAATATATTTTATCTTTTCCATATCCATTTCTATGCCTTCCTTGGAAACCACAAGTCCCAAGTAATGTACCTTTGTACGAAAGAAACTACATTTAAGCTTGACATACAATAGATGCTCTCTTAGAAATCTCAATATTGTCGCTAAATGTTTGGAATTTTCTTCCTTATTCTTAGAATATATCAATATATCATCAATGAATACAACACATCCCTATGAGGCAGTAACTATGGGATCTTAGTGGAAAATACATCCTAAAAATATTGTAAAATCGGGTACCTATTCAAGACCTCTGCATCCTCAACATCTTTACCTTTATTAGTGGAAATATGTACTACAAATAACACACACCCTTTCCTACGACTACACTTTTCCTGCATAGTTGTCACGATTCTGACTTATGTTTCCTTCTTCTTACCCTTATTCTTAGCCTTATCATAGCAATTCACCTTGGTCCTATGAAGATACAACTAGTACAAGCCCAATAATATATTGTATGATACCAACAGAAGTACCTTTAGATGCACTGATGTAGGTATACCATTCAGTTCAAATGCACAAGATTTTACCCAATGATGAACTCTTTTCTTTTTACATGTAGCCAACTACACTAACCAAAATGCTTCATGCGCTTCTTTATTCAAACCACACTTATCCACTAGGTCAGGATTAAAATAACTATAATTAAATCAAGGGTCAATCATAATAGAAACAACTTGATCACAAATATTACCATCCATATTGATAATAGATATTTTTTGATTGGCCTACCTATTGTCTAATGTTGCATAAATTCAAGGAATACTTTGTCCAACATCCCCCACTATCTGTGCTTCTTGGGCATTGTAAATTTGCGGTTTTCCACCCTAATGTTGTGGACAATCTCTCCTGCGATGATCCTTGCCATAAGTCCAACACTGTAAAGGATTCTTGCCCTCACCCTTGTTCTTCTCCTTAGAAGAAAATCCCTACCCTTTTTCAAATGCATTGAACTTCTTATGTAATGTTGCATTCTATTTGTTACATGTGTCCCAAGGCCTTGTTCACTTCCTATCCCATTTTCCCTTATTCTTCTCAATCCTTCTTAGTCTCAAACATGCACTTCGATTTCTCATAACAATTCTTTAGCTTTATGATGGATTCCTCCAATGATCTAGGCTCTTTGAACTCAATCCTTTCTTCGAATGCTACCAACAACACACTAATGAATCTTTAAGTCTTTACTTTCTACTCCTTCACATAAGACACATACCTCAACAACTCTAAGAATATTCTAGTGTACTCCTCATTGGTCATAGATCCCA
The DNA here is from genome assembly GCA_000404065.3 of Pinus taeda. NCBI lineage: Eukaryota > Viridiplantae > Streptophyta > Pinopsida > Pinales > Pinaceae > Pinus > Pinus taeda. The sequence goes on from APFE031754509.1 coordinate 243,467, forward strand.
TCTTCAGTTCATAGAATTCTTTTTTCCTGTCATCATAGCATCTCTCTGATAGACACTTATTCTGAAAAAGTCTCTCGAACTCACTCCAAGTCAACTCCTCTTTGTGAATACCTATGACATTCTTTACATCTTCCCTGGAAATGTCTACTTTGCCTTTAAGACTGAACGTAGATATTATGGCCTTCATGTTCTCTGAGTAATCGTGCAATCCGAAGAACTTGTTCATCCCAAGCAACCACGCTTTTGGATCCTATGATTTCTTCATTTCTCCATCAAACATAGGTGGTTTTTATTTCTTTAACTCATCTAACAATTTTCCTATTACTCCTTTTGTAAGGATGATAATGATATTGACCATGATACTTGTTTGAACCAGAACTAAAGTAAGGCCCATGTCCACTGCCTCATATATCAGTTGTATCTAAGAATCTTCGATCTCTGACCATGCCATCTCTATCCGACCTGTGCCCACCATGGGACTTGCTACCATAGGTGCCATTAATCATGTCCTCCTACCCATGACTAATCATAAGTGGTCCCTATCTTTGCAAGTATGACAAGCTCTGAAGGGTGAATGCATTAACCTCTGCTTGTTTCTCATGTGCCCTGGTAAGTCTCTCTTATGACTGAATGATTCTATCATTAACTTCTTTGCAACTTCTTATTTCTATCTTCAAAATTTTGAAAGTCTCTGCTACGTCAAGAGAGTACCCATCACCATGTTTCTCATCTGGTTTATAGGGAGAATATCGTGAACTATAGTCCACCATTTTGCTAGTCACCTTTGATCTTCTTCTTGCAAGTATATCATGTCAGTAAAACCAAAACATAAGAATAACTAGCATACCACAGTATAGTTCAGGGGAGGATATCACATTTGTAGGATCAACCAAATTAGCGTAATACATGTATAAACATAATCATAGCAGTATATAAACATCATCTCAATCATCATCCCAGTTGCCATGCATGATGTGGAAATTATAACACCAATTAGACACAATGCATGCAAAAATACATATAGATCATGACATGCATAACTAATGAATATAAAACTGACATACATTTATGACAAACACATCCCAAAAATAACATCATCAACTTCTACATGACAACACAACTATAACCATGACCACCACCATTCATACATAGCAAGCTCATAGACCACAAGCATAATAAAAACATATGCAATGGACATGTATGCATGACAAACACATCTTACCCATCCAGTTCAAGGGTTGAACCATTCTCTAATATCACTCTTACCACTCTTTGTCATTTTATACAAAGAGACAAGATGATGAATTGGAACCCACTCCCCTAAATCTATTTTCAAAGATATGGACAAATTTATAAGATATCTTGTTTTCTTATTTTTGAAATATCTTAGTTGGAAAACAACTCAATATATGATTACATTAGATTGATATATCATGAAACCATTTAAGGATATGCTAGAGTTATTTCATTTTCTAATTGGTTGCTTTGTTTGGATTGTTGTTTTGTGAATGACTGTAGCAAGAAAGACCTTCCGAGAAGAACTGTGTGTATCTCTCAAATCATGCACTTTTTGGAGAAACTGCCCATACATCACATAATTGGGGATGTTCTAAGAAAATCCCTTGTCCCTAATTTTCTAAATTCGTCTTCATTTCTCTAGAAATTTCTCCCAAATTTATTTCCCTAATTCTACCTAACATAAGTTATCCAAACTATAGAACATGAGCTAGAGCTTTATGGATGTGACGTAGGTATGAATTAGATAACATAAATCCATGTCAGCTTCCCAAGATCAAAACCTATGTTTCAAAATTTCCCCTAGAGCTATGTAGATATTACAATCATAAAAGCTAGTTATGGTAACTACATAGCAGTCATAGTAACAACGTTAGGAAAACCATCATCAATAAAACTAGTAGTAATCATTTCTAATAGCTAACTACTTTAATATTTGTAAGTTTATTTTGGCACATTCATTAGAAACACAACCAAGAGGGTAATAGACAAGAAAATAAGTGCAATAAAATGATTGATAATAAGTGTTTAGAATGGCGAAAGGTGACAATTTGGCAACTCAACACTGGCCTTCTAAATTTTTTTATAGCACTAAATCTATTAGTATATTGGATTAATACGCACATAGACTTGGATTCTTTGATTTGACTTACAATGTTTCTTTTTCCAATAGACATTTAGATAGCATTTATGGTTCACCTTATTGTATTTCCTTCTCTATTGAAAAACTCCTCATAAATAGTAGTGTTATATGGTTTGACAAAACTAGGATATCCACCTACAATTGTGATAACCCCAATTGGTTTCAACTAGAATTTCTTTCTTTCACATTTATATGTAGAATCATTATTCTCTAAAGGGCCCAAAAATTGTAGGAGTTATTAGTAGTTGAGAGCAATGTTAGTAAATATGAGCATGTTATTGTTCAACTCTTACCACATCGCACATCATCATTCTCCTCGCAATTTCATAAGTATGGAGAGAAGCATCAAATTGAGTAGTTTTCATTGGCTTACCTCCCTTATTGTTGTACATAATATAACTATAAGTGCTATTAATATCATCCATTTTTTGAATTACCATGAATAAAAAGTGTTTTACGCATATTATGATGTGCACAAACCAGTTGATAATTGATTTAGAAAGGCTTCATTATCCTCTGTCGTTATCTCTATTTCAATGTTTGTGCTTCTAATGTGCCACTTACTCCTCCTTTATTTGAGATATGTATGTGGTTTCTTACTTCCTATTTCCTATGAATTTGTTGGATGTTGAGGCATCTTAAGAGTGGTGATAGAAAATGAGCATTATCTCCTATGAATTTGTTGATTGTTAGAGCATACTAAGATGGTTGAGAGAAAATGAGCCAAAATAGGATGAGATGCTTCTTCACATAATCAAAAAGGTAAAAATCTTAAACTACTAGGTAAGGAGCTAAAACTATTGAATCCATTGGATAGTGTCAAATTGTTAATGGATATATGTTACAAGGGATGGATCAGTAGAGGAAAAATATAAGGTAGTAGCACCTAAACCAGATAAAAATCTAGTAGAAGTGCTTCATTTATGATAGGTAGAGGTTGCATTGTTCCTATTTCATGTGTACTTTACCTAAGTAACCTCTTTATTTTGAAAAACATATCAAGTAAATTGTTTTGGTGTGTAAGATATAACTAAATCTACTATTCAATTTATGTAATCTAGTATATAATACTAGTTTTTTCTATGGTAGAAAGGATTTATAGACCAGAACATGAGTTTTCCTTCTTGCTATTAAAGCGTGAATGATGTATTATTCACATGGTTCACGCGAATTGTGCATTTTTTGAAAAAAATGTGCAATTCTTGTTTTACATGGAAGATATCTGGAGCCCAATGGGAAGCTAATAAAAATTATTTTTCCTTGACAAGGAGAAAGAGGAAATAATGGCTAAAACAAATTAGAGTAAGATTAACAATTCAGTGGATTAGATTCAAAATTCTGCAAAAGTAAATTTCAAGCTTTTCAAAAAGTAGAAGCTAAAGTACATTCATGTTAGAGATCTACTAGGCCAACCAACCTAGATTCATAGCTTAGAAGAGAGGGTAAGTTATTTTATTTTACTTAGAATTACCACCACTCTGTTAGTTGAAATTCTATTAGTAATAAGCAAATATGATTTTTTTTTTCAATTTGTGTACCTATAAGTTAGAATAGATAATTGCAACATAATGTGGGGTAAGCCAATCAACACAATATTTCCTTTGATATTTTGACACACTACTATATATAAATCCACCCACTAGATCCAAGGTTATACATTGATATTATGTTCCTTATATCTTTAGGATTTCCATTGTTGCTCTTTCTTTGCAAAAATGAAAATAAAAGCATTGAATTGTTCAATAGAAAGACATTGTTAACATATACTTTAATCTTTTCCCTAATCTAAGTTATAGTCAAAGTTGTCTTTCTCGATGAAATCTTCAAAACTTATGAATTTTGCAGGGTATTATTCAAGAAACTCATACAAAACATAAGCAATGATAGGTATATGATTAGGTTGTAGGTGAGATCTATTAGGAGATAAATAAGAGTACTTGGACTTTGCCATCACGGTTGTCACCACCTTCTGCAAGTAGGAACCACCACCTAGAAGATCATTCCTGCAAGTAGTCACCATCATGAAGAAACCTGTGTAGAGGACATATCAAAGGACAAATCAAATTGGTGGCAATAGGAAAAGGAATAAATTGTAATTAACATTAACTATAGGAACATATAATAGGAACACATAATGGAATGAACATTGACTCATGTGACATGTGGTTGGGTGCTTTGATATGTAGTGTTAGAGCCTTCAAATAGGCCAATCATTTAATTTATAAATATAAATTAGTTTTATTATCTCATAAATAATGAAAAGTACTTAACATCCACATCGACTAAAATTAATAAAATGTATTTTACATTCATCAAGCCTCATAAAATAGTGTTACAATACCTTATCCATAAGAAAATAAATTATAAGAAATTAAAATATTCAATAAATTAATTTTGTTTTAAAAAATTAAACTTAACATACTTTTTCAAAATTATAAGATCTAATTAAAAAATAATAAGAATACAAAGCTTATGATGGTGGAATGAAAACTATAATCCCTCACTAAAGAAAAAATTAATAATACTTCCTCTAATATTGTTAACTTTAAAAAGAAAATCAAAACAAAATAAAACCACAAAAACAAAAACAAAAACTAAAATTAATGTAAAAAGAAATGGGAATGGATGTCATTCCCTAGTATGGAAGGGAAAGGTTGCCATTACCTAATATGGAATTAGATGTTTACTATGGAGTTAATTGAGTTTGTTCTTAAAAATTCTTCTCAAAAACTAGGCCATTAAGGATGTCATTAGAATTGGATCCCCATGTTGATCTTGATCTAGATGTACTGTAAATACATAGGTCTCTGGTGATGGAGTCGTGTTAGCTTGCAAGATAGTCATGGGATTTGGATGAAATAAATTTGTTGAATCAGTTGTCATTAGTAATATGATAAATTTTATCAATGTGTTCATATATTTTATCTATATGTCTATATATAATTAAAAAACATATAGAAAAACATATTTACATTTATAAATATATTTAGTATTATTAAAAATATTTGAAAAAAATTACTCTCCATCTAATTCCCAAAGAGTGTTTTATTCAAAATGTGTAATTTTTATTTTATTACTTTTGATATATAATTAATAAGTAGTAAAAAAGACAATGTTATTAACATATACTAAATAAGGTATCTTACTAATGAGAATTATTTAATGAGTGTGCATATTTTTAATTTTTTATTAAAATTTAACAATTCTCAACAAAATTATTATTTAAATTGCAATTTTATTATTATTTAAAATATGAGTCTGTATATTTTTATTTTTTTATTAAAATTTAACAATTCTCAATAAAATTATTATTTAAATTGCAATTTTATTATTATTTAAAATTGTTTTGTTGGGCTACAAGCTAGTCTTTCCACGATGGAAATAGGGTAGTGAAAGTTTGCCACCTTAGGGACCACCAGAAGGGTAATTCCAAGTGGCATGGTTTTTTTAATAACATTGATGAATCAGCCTAACAGATGCTTGTCCCCACTACTGGTTTCACCACTCGTTTGCCACCTTAGGGGTCACTAGAAAAGTGATTCTAGTGGCATGGTTTTTTTTAAATAACATTGATAAATCAGCCTAAATACTTGTCCCACTACTGGCTTCACCACTCGTTCAATAAACTTTCTCACTATTTAAAAAAGAATAAAAACAACACTCTTAATAACTTTGAATTACTATTTTAACTATATTGAACACCTAAATTGACAAGTGCCTTGAAACATCTAATTTCTATGATTTCAAAAAACATAACTTTTAAATTACTATTTTAACTATAACCAAATTTCAAAATAGTTTAATAGAAAACAAAAAAAAAAAAAAAAACAATTCATTGAACTACTACATTCATTTCCACGCATTTTCGATGTCATATTCAGATCATGATTTCCACGTATCTTTTCGGTTTCATCGGCCTATCGTGCAGCGCCAGTTGAAGAGTGCTTTCAATGATTTCATGCTCCCCTATAAAAATGGGGTAGTCTATAGTCTAAATTAATATATTAAGATAGAATTTATAAGAAAAATGCTAAGGATATAGAGAAACATTTTTCTCAAATACAATTAGTTTCTCTTTGGATAAGACTATCTTCTAGAAAAATGTAGTGTAGTTAACTCACTTAAGAGTGCATCATATGTTTTCCATTTTAATATAAGTATATTCATATATTATGCATCCTCTAAAGTTGTATAATTGAATTTGAACATACTATATGGTTTGATATCCACATTTTCAACTTATAGCGGGATTGGGTGATCTTCTGATGCCCATGTTATCTTATATTAGGATCTTATTCCTTCAAGATTTTCCATAATAAATTTTAACACCATAAGCCTATATAATATTTTTGTAAGTCTTCCATTCATTATTCTCATATATTTGTACATGGAAACCGATTTGACTAGCTCCATATCCACGAAAACAACCTCCTTAATATTGCTCAAAAGAAATCTACTAAAGAATTTCCTTGGACACTTTCCCCATATCACTATTCCTTTCTCTCCCATAAGATTTTCCCTACTTTTTTTAGAAAACCATACTCTAATTTTTTATTATTACATGACATGATCATGTACTTAACAATTGAGATATAGGTTCAAAGATTCACCATTTTGTATATGTAAGAGAACATATCTTTGATTATTCACTTTAAACTCAATTCATAAATATAATCATAAAAACCTAAGAAAATGAATTCTTTCAATTAATTAATTAAAAAATTTACATCCATATTTTGTTTTATAATACGAAAAGTATAATTGATAACATAATCCTTAAATTTTAATTAATTAGAAACCTTATAAAAAACTTAATTATGATATAAACTAAAACTTTTTAATCTACCTAAAATTATTAATATAGTTGAAAATTAAAAAATAAACATATCAAATATAAATGAAAGTATTTAAAAAATAATATACTAATTGAACAACATAATTTTTAAATTTTAAATGACATTTATTTAAGACTGCATTATATTTAAAAATAATCTATTTAACAACACAAATTTAATAAATCACATTAGTCAATATTACTGATGAATCATAAATCTTATATATAATAATAAATCTTTTTCTACAACCTTTAAATTCGTAGCCTAGAAAAATAAGTAATTACATTTCCATATAAAAAATAAAAATAAATAAATTCTATGGGATTAAGGTTTCCATATATACAATTAGTTTTCAAAACTCTTCTTTACAATACACTATCCTGCCTTATGTAATTGGTTTCCAAAAATTTCACCAACACCATCCTGGCCATTTCTCAAACTTTTTATTGGAAAATTCTAAAATCAATTCTTTATAGGACACACTTAACTAAGTGAAATATTTATAAGTATCATGGTAAATGGCCATATATTGTGACTATCTTACGCAGAAAATATGGCGTTTTCCTTTGAAGACTCCCTCTCATGTCTTGGGCGTCACGACAGAAAAATTCCCTAATAACCCCAAAAGGAGAACCTAACAAAGCCTCAGTGCGCCATGAAGACAGAGCAACCATGTTAAACTTTGATAAAAATAAACATCACTGAAGGGAGGGGATTAATGAAAACCACGAGCAGGATATTGCGAGATATTCGATGCGATGTGAGACTTATTAGTTTTTTGTTAGCATGCCTTCCATGTGGTTTCACGGGATGAAATGATGTCAAGCGATGGGCACGACTATCCATTGGCCCCACAAATCCGTGTAGAGTAAACACAGTGGAAGATTATCCCCGTTATTAATTGAATAGAAATTATAAACAAATTTGACACTGGTTAGCAAAGTTATTCATAATCCCTTGATATTATCCCTTGGATTGTGGATTAGATTAAGAATATTTTCATATTATGTAATCTGAGCGTTAGATAATTGTTTATATTTTAAATATTGGAAATTCCTTAACCCAATTTCAATATGCACCATCCCTGGTTTAAAAATCTAAATTTAATTTTTAATGACATTATCATATTTAATATAGAAAATATTAATGACTTCAAAATATATTTTCAATTTAATATGGATTGAGAAAATTTTTAATTTGCATAATAAAACTAGAAATAAAGAAAATTTTATTTTTACAATGTAAAATTAAAAACTAAAAACTTATTATTTTTATTTAATAATTTTGTTTGACTATTACTCAATGCATATATAATGTAAAGTCAGTTTAAACTAACAAAAATAATAAAATCTTTAAAATAAGAGACATATAATCCTAACATAATGATATAGGGTAACACATATACCTTCAAAAATATGCATATTTTTGTCTTAGGTGAAACTGAAAATAACAAGATTAGGAGAGTATCCTACCAATATATATGTTATGTTAGAAGTAAAGGTGAGAAGGATAAAATAGAGAGAGCATCCTTGTAATATGATAGAAATATGCATACATTTTAATAAATATATAATATGATATTTTTCCTGAATAATAAAGACTTATTTCACATAAGAATACAATGCACATGTTTCACTAACAATTTTAGGGATAATTCTTCCTTATGATATATATTGTGATTACAACATTTATTTGGAAGGGAAATTGGATACAACAAACTATTAAGCTATTTAGGAAATCGATATACTCCATAAAATGGCTGTATGTGAGGGGGCATTACCCAATGTCTAGCTTTATCCCAAATTATCATCATACACACAACTGCACCAAACCCAATCCCCATTCCTAACACTACTGCAATTAATGAGACATGTTCATTCACATGACTCAACCATCCTTTATCTTTGCTAATAGTAGTGCTTCCTGGTTGCATTCCATTTTTGTTGCATGGTTGTAAAGGATTCCCACATAAGCATGGATTTCCTTGAAAGGAAATCACATTGAAAGTATCAAATTGTGTTCCTTTTGGGATTTTGCCACAAAGTCTATTACATGAGAGATCCAAAGATGCCAACATGGTTAATGCAGTGAGCTCTTTCAGGTATACTTCCATTTAAATTATTTTTTGACAAGTCCAATTCCTCCAAAGTAGGTATCTCACTAAGAGATTTGGGGATTTGACCTGTTAATTCATTTCTAGATATATTCAATAACCTCAAGCTCCTTAGACTTCCAATGCTTGGAGGTATTTCTCCAATAAGATGATTGTTGGATAGGTCAAAAATGATGTTTGTAGCCAACACATTTATATCATCCAATTTGAATTTTATTTTAATTTTTAATGATGTAAATCTTTCTGATTTTATCATTCAAGTAGGTAAACGTTTATATCATCCAATTTGTGGTACATAGAAGATTGATTTTATCAATAAAGTAGGTAAACGTTTATATCATCCAATTGAATTTTCTTTTAATGATGTAAATCTTTCTGATTTTATCATTAAAGTAGGTAAACGTTTATACCTTCCAATTCGATTTTTATTTTAATTATGTTAAATGTTTTCACTTTTGTGCTAAGAGTTCTATAGAATAGTATCCGAGGGAAATGTTGTTACTTAAGTTACATTAAACTAATTAAAAAAATAAAATATACGTGCTTAAATATGGAATATTTTAATTTAATTTAATATTTTTATTGAAAAATATTTATACAATAATATTAGGGATTATAAAAAGAAATAAATTCAAAAAAAATTATAAAGTGCTTTTAGTGTGTTTAAATTTTCAATTATATTGTGTTTGTTTGTTTGTTTTTGTTTTTTTTTTTATTTAATTATATAATCTCTAATCTATAGAGATGGAATAAAATTATTTGCCCATAAGTTATCTTTGGCTTTAGATTGGAAAATAAACTAGCACAACTATAAAACTTACCAACACTTCATTTTCAAAAAAATGTTAGATTAGATTTTGTCTACAATGTAAAAAATCATATAACATTATTTTCAAAAATATGAAACTCAATGAACTCTTATTAAGTGTGAAATGCCTCATTAAATTGGAATTCATACAAAACTAAAATGTTGCCTACAAAAATTACTTAATTTTATCAAAATAAAAAATAATCAATTGTGATATCCCTTGGTAAGTAAGTGTATATATTTAGTTATTTACTACTAGTAAAAGTAAACTTTTGGTTTGTGGGTTTTGTGCCTGTGGAATATGTATATATGTTGTCGGTTTAACTTACTAAAAGAAATAATAAAGTGCTATATGAAACTAACTACAAGGTTACATTGGGAAGCAATGCTAAGAGATCTCACATCACATCGTGGTTAGAAACAATTATGGGCAAGGTGGTTATCTGCCCAACTCCTCCTAGGGAATATAGGAACCTAAGGCTACCGAGAGGAAAATGGATTATGAATAAAATTTGGAAGACATTGTCATTGTGAGGAATTTTTGAGCTAGTTCAACCAGTGGAATTTTGATTGGGGCCTGGTACTCAACGTAAGAATCCTAGACTATGTTTGGTTGGGATCAAATAGGCTTAGGGTGGTTTTGTGGAGATCTTTGTTCTAACCTAACTTGAATGAAACTCACTCGGGGGAGACATAATATTGAGACTGGCTCATTACTTGGGAGGAGAATTCCCTTCTCCGTGACATTGTTGTTCATTAGTTAGGCAACAACAAAGGAACAAATAGGTATAGTACAATTTGTCTTTTATGCTAAATATTGTATCGAGATTGTGACTATGTTTCTATTTATGAAAAATTCTAAAAGTGTTAGGTAAGTTATCTTAGGTTAAATCAGATTGGAAAATGAGAAGGTTTGATGTGACAATATAGTGAAATACAATGTTTCACAATTAGTTTAAGAATAGATTTAAGAAATGACTAACAGAATTTAATGAGGAAGTGGGGTTAGTTCTCAAGCAAAGTTGGTAAACACGACAACCTTAGAATAGTCCCTTCCTTTCAGAATGTAAACCAAAGAAATAGTTAACATTGAGTTGAGATGAAATTTTGCACACACAGGTTGTAACAAGTAACTGTAAAATATTATATTGTTGAACATAATATGGTGAAAAAATTTCATAACCCTGAAGAGATGTGGGTTAGTTATGGGGCTAAGTCGGGTTACTAGCAACCCCGGAACAACCCCTTGAATCTACATGCCTTTAATTGAAATAGGAACAAGCATGAATATCGAAATATAAAAAAGGAAAATGTGGCCAATAGGCAATAACATCAATCAAAAAATATTTCTGGAATTAAAAAAAGGCAATTATCATATATAACATTTCTACAACAAATAAATCATAATAAAAAACTAACACCAAGGGTTTACACAGTTAACATAATTATTTTTGTATGCAACTAATGAAGAAGAAACCCTACTCTAGTTAACCAACTTATAAAAAAAGAAATGTGGTAATGTGATAGAAGCATCAACATTTATGAGGAAACAAGTACTTAATTTATGTTGGCAAGAGAATATCTACCTCACATAGTGCAAATAAAGAACTCCAAAAAAAACCTTTCAAATTTATAGAAATGATACCATAAATTCTTCCCTTACATTACAAGAAATTATTTTAATAATCTAGAATTTAAAGTTACAAAAGAAGATCCAGAGTGTTTGCAAAAGGACTTGAAGTTTTATAACCTTATTTCATGGAGCAAAAGAATATAGTCATTTGCCAGACCAAAGGTACCCTGCGGAACCTAAATATTAACAAGTCATAAATTCATAATAAAAATTCACACTTTCCATAAGAAAAAAATCCACTGTCAAGGGTGTTAACATTACAAACCCTCATATTCCAAAAAACCCCCCAAGTGATGGAAACCTCAATAGTCTTTGCACCTGGAAAGCAAAAGAGAGTGAGAATAAGTCGAACTAGAAGCTAGAAGTCACCAAACTCTTAAAGTTGCCCCAGACTCAAAATTGAGACCTTGACCTCACCTGTAGGAGAAACCCCAGAAAAATAAATAAATAAATAAATAAATAAAATTAGAACCATGAGTCTCTATAAGTAGAAGGTGTTGACGGTGCTAGATATCACCAACATATAAGGGATCTCCCTAATATGAGGTCCCAATTATACCTCACACTATTTAGCGTAGGAGTTCTCTATGGAATACAACCTAGTTTTCGTTTTCTTAAAGATATGCCTTGCCTTTAACGACTAGCACAAGAGAGAAGCACACATGTTCTTTGGAATGAGCGAGAGAGTGTGCCTTCTGAATGTTCGATTGCAAATGTATCAAGGTTCTTTTACTCCATAGGGGAAATAAATTGAGCCTCTAAGAGATAAGTAATAATACTACCCTAATGGAGACACACATGAATGGGAACGAATCGTCTTACATCAAGTAAAATAGTTCACATAGATATGACGATTGTTACAATCATTACAACACATTTCCAATAAGTTAAGCGCCAAATTCTCAAAAATAGTTCAATTACTTCAATACATGTGAAAGTGAACATGAATCATAAACATTTAAAGAGTAGTCTTGAAACATCCATAATCCATGTATGAAAATGTGTTTCCTAAGAGGCTTCAAGTATTAAGAAAAAGTTCAAAGATACATAAGTACAATGAACATCATTAGCTCCACTAGCGGAGAGTTAGAACCACTTAGTTAATCCCCAAAATTACTAACTCTATCTCTCTAATGCCTTGTGGGAGAAGCCAAGGTTAAAAGTCCTTTGCATGAGTAATGAGGATCCTTTTATAGCTTGAGGTAAGACCTTTCACATCCTCATGACTCTTAACTTTCCAACTCCCAATGACCTTTGGAGTTCCACAACCTTTGGACTTCCAAATGAATTTTGGAATTACATGTGACTCCTAGCATTACATATCTTTTGGACTTCCATGTCTCTTTTGTTCATACACAAATCTTAGACTTCCACTTATTTGTCTTTACAATGATTACATAATTACATCATAATTTCCACATCATCATATGATGAAGACGTGACAAGTCATTATCATTGATGTCTAGGACTAATAGTGATCGATGGCATGGACTTTCGTCAATAGTGACATGGTTGCCACTCCTTTCTTTGTTCTAGATGCAACTTCTGATTGTGGATGTCTTCATGCTCCAAAGGGTATTTTATCTTATAGTGTCTTAGGGTGCTTCGATCATCAATACTTCGATGTGATTTTTTTTCTTCAATGCTTCCTTTGTCTTCCTTTTTTTCCTCATCTTCTTCATACATGCTTTCCATGATGTTCCTGAGGTACCTCTAACTACAATCGCTCATGAAAAGTAACCATCAACCTGAAAATATCCTATTCTAACACGTTTCAATCAGATTTCATATTAATGCCTTAATAGTGCGCTTGGTAGGAGTAACAAGAGATTCTAGGCACAAGGGCCCACTTTGAAAGGCTGGAGGGTTAAAGGGGAGAAGCTTCAAGGCTTTGGGATGCGCTCAATAGAAACACAAAATCAAGGGAGGGTGCATGGTGTAAGTTCAAGGGATGCAGGAGAAGGCTTTGGGCTTCCTAAGTGTGTTGTGTGCTCAAGGGAGACAAGGAGGATGCATGACACAGAGATATAGGCTAAAAGGAGAGGCTTCAGGGCTTCGAGGTGCGCTCATGTGCTTAAGAAGGCAAGAAGGGTGCATGGCGCATTGTCAAAGGATGAAGGATGAAAGATGAAGATTCATGGGTTGAACGCAAACCACAGAATCATCAACATTTTCATCATCACTTCTCTCTCTTTTTATCAACTCAGCGTCTTTAATGGCTTCTCTGCTATGCAACCTGAAGTGCGCGTTGTGGAAATAAATAGTAAAGGTATCAAAATAAATAATAAAAGTATCAAGACCACCGTGTGGGGACCGGTGGAGAGGTGAGGAAATTATTGTATTCTATTGCAAAGCATCAAATGGGAAATTTTATATCGTATATCGTAGGGGAGAGAAGAGCATTAGTCTAAATGTATGGAAGTCACTTTTTCCATGATCAAAGTTGAGGTACTGGTGAGGGACATAGTGACGTGCCGTATAAGAAAAGAAAATGCCATATAAGAAAATAAAATATATATCGGTTAACTATTGAGAAATAAAGAATAATATTGAATATTTAAAATTAATTAAATATTTTTACGAGAAAAATATTTATACAATAATATTATTGATTAAATTTAATTGATTTTTTTAAGAGAAAATTATTTATATTAATATTATTTATTATAAAGGGAAATAAATTCAAAAAAATAAAAAGAGTATAAAGTTTTTAGTCAATTTAAATCTTCAATTAAACTATGTTTGTTCTTAAAAAATTCTTAAATTATATAATCTGCAACCTGTAGAGATGGAATAAAATTATTTGCCTATAAGTTATCCCTCGCTTTAGATTGGGAAAACAAACTAGCGTAACTAAATCTTACCAACACCTCATTCCTAGAAAAATGTTAGATTATATTTTGTTTATAATGTAAAAAAACATATAATACTATTTTAAAAAATATGAAATTGAACAAACATAATGAACTCTTATTAAGTGTTAAATGCCGCATTAAATTGGAATCAATACAAAACTAAAATGTTGCCTACAAAAATTACTTAATTTTATCAAAGTAAAAAGTAATCAATTGTAATATCACTTGGTAAGTATGTGTAAATATTTATTTATTTACTACTCGTAAGAAATAATTTTGGTTTGTGGGTAGTGCACGTAGAATATGTATATATATGTTGTTCGTTTAACTTACTAAAAACAATAATAAAGTGTTAGATGCAACTAACCACAAAGCTACATTGGGAAGCAATGTTAAGAGAGCTCACATTCAGGAGGTTAGAAACAATTATGGGTAAGGTGGTTACCTTCCCAACTCCTCCCAGGGAATATAGGAACCTGAGGCTACCTAGAGGAAAAATGATTTGTCATTGTGAGGATTTTTTGAGCTAGTTCAACGAGTGAAATTCCAACTTGGGTTGGCGCTTAACTTAAGAATCTTAGTCTACGTCTGGTTCAGATTAGATAGCCTTAGGGTGGCTCCATGGAAATATTTGTTCTAACCTAAATTGAATGAAGTTGACTCGGGGGGAGACGTAGTATTGAGACTGGCTCATCAATTGGGAGGAGCATTCCCTTCTCTGTGACATTGTGGTTCGTCACTTAGGCAACAACAGAGGAACAAATAAGTATAGTACAATCTGTCTTTTACGCTAAATATTGCATTTAAAATGTGACTCTTTTGTTATTATGGAAAATGTTTGAAAGTGTTGGGTGAGTTATCTTAGGTTAAATCAGATTGGAAAATGAGAAGGTTTCATGTGACAGTATAGTGAAATATAATGTTTCACAATTAGTTTAAGAATAGATTTAAGAAAGGACTACTAGAATTTAATGAGGAAGTGGGGTTAGTTCTCATGCAAAGTCGATAAAGACGACAACCTTAGAATATTCCCTTCCTCCCATAATTAAACCAAAGCAACAATTAACCTTGAGTTGAGATGAAATTAATGCACATGGGTGTTGTAACAGGTAATTGTAAACTATTACATTGTTGAACATACTATGGTGAAAACTAACCGTGAAGAAATTCATGTTAGTTTTGGGGAAATTTAGTGACTAGCAGCCCTGGAACAATATCTTGACTCTACAGGCCTTTAATTGAAATAGGAACAAGCATGAATATCAAAATATAAAAAATGAAACAATGACCAACAACCACTAATTTCAATCAAAAAAATATTTGTGGAATTAATAAAGGCATTTTTCATACATAGCATTTCTACAACAAATAAATCAGAATTGAAAACTAACACCAAGGGTTTACAAAATTAACATAATTATTTTTGTATGCAACCAATTCAAGAAGAAACCCTAGTGTAGTTGACCAACTTATAAAAATGAAATGTGGTTATGCCATATAAGCATCAACATTGATTAGAAAATGAATACTTAATCTCCATTGGCAAGCATATATATGCAAAAACATAGTGCAGATAAAGAACTCCACAAACAACCTTTCAAATTCACAGAAACGATACCACAAATTCTTCCCTTTCATTCCAAAAAATTATTTTAATAATATAGAATTTAAAGTTTCAAAAGAAGATCCTGAGTCTTTGCAAAAGGACTTGAAGTTTTATAACCTAATTTCATGGAGAAAAGGAATACAGTCGTCTACCAGATTGAAGGTATCCTGCAATACCTAAATCTTAACTAGTCATAAATTCATAATAGAAATTCACACTTTCCATAAGAAAAATTCCACTGTCAAGGGTGTTAACATTACAAACCTTCAGATTCCAAAAGAAAACCCTAAGTGATAACTAGAAACTTGATAGTAAGTAATAGCGATGGAAACCCCCAATAACATTTGCACCTGGAAAGCAAAAGATAGCGAGAATAAGACGAATTGGAAGTTGAAAGTCACCAAACTATTAAATATGTGCCACATTGAAAATTGAGACCATGACCTCACCTACAGGAGAAACCTCAGGAAAAAAATTAGAACCATGAGTCTTGGTAAGTAGAAAGTGTTGATGATGCTAGGTAATGCCAACAGATAGGGGATCTCCCTAATATCAGGTCCCAATTATACCTCAAACTGTTTGGTGTAGAAGCCTCATCTGGAATACAACTCAGTTGTCATTTTCTTAAGGATATGCATTGACTTTGGTGGTTAGCACAAGAGAGAAGTGCACATGTGCTTTTGAATTAGCGAGAGAGTGTGCCTTGTAAATGTTTGATTGCAGATGTATCAAGGTTCTTTTACTGCATATGGGAAATAAAGTGAGCCTTTAAGAGAGAAGTAATAATACTACCCTAATGGAGACACACATGAGTGGGAAAGACTCGTCTTACATCAAGAAAAATAGTTCACATAGATGCAACGATCGTTAAAATCATTACAACACATTTCCAATAAGTTAAGCACAGAAGTCACCGAAATAGATCAATTACTTCAATACATATAAAAGTGAACATGAATCATAAACATTCAAAGAGTAGTCTTGAAACATCTGCAATCCATGTATGAAAATGTGTTGCCTGAGAGGCTTCATGTATTAATCAAAAGTTCCACGATACATAAGGACAATGAACATCACTAACTCCACTGGTGGAGCACTACAACCACTACTTTCTCCCCAAAAGTACTAACTCTATCTCTCTAATACCTTGTGGGAGAAGCCAAGGTTAAAAGTACTTTGCATGAGTAATGAGGATCCTTTTATAGCTTGAGACAAGGCCTTTCACATCCTCATGACTCATGAATTTACAACTCCCAATGACCTTTGGACTTCTACAACCTTTGGACTTCCATATGACTTTTGGAATTACATTTGACTCCTAGTATTGCATGTCTTTTGGACTTCCATAGCTCTTTTGTTCATACATGAATCATGGACTTCTACTTATTTGTATTTACAATGATTACATAATTACATCATAGTTTCCACATCATCATGTGATGAAGACGTGGCAAGCCATTATCCTTGATGAGTGGGACTAATAATGATTGATGGCATGGACTTTTATCAATAGTGACATGGTTGCCACTCCTGTCTTTGTTTCAGGTGCAACTTATGATTATTGATGTCTTCATGCTCCAAAGGGTATTTGATCTTATAGAGTCTTTAAGGTGCTTAAATCGTCAAGACTTTTATGTGTTTTTTATTCTTCAATTATTCCTTTGTCTTCTTTTTTCCTTGATCTTCTTCATACATGCTTTCCATGTTGTTCTTGAGATAACTATAACTACAATCACTCATGATAAGCAACCATCAACTTAAAAATATCCTATTCTAAAATGTTTTAATAATATTTCATGTTAATGCCTTAATAATGCACTTGGTAGGAGTACAAAGAGATTTTGGGCGCAAGGGCACACTTTGAAAGGTTGGAGGGTTGAAGAGGAGAAGCTTCAAGGCTTCAGGATGTGCTCAGGAACTCAATAGAAATATGAAATGAAGGGAGGGTGCATGACACAAGTTCAAAGGACGCAAGAGAAGGCTTTGGGCTCCCTAAGTGCGTTGTTTACTCAAGGGATACAAGGAGGATGAATGACATAGACATGAAGGCTAAAGGGAGAGGCTTTAGGGCTTCAGGGTGCACTCATGTGCTCAAGAAGATAATGAGGGTGCACAATGCATTGTCAAAGGCTGAAGGATGAAGCTTCAAGGCTTTAGAGTGCACTCATGTTCTCAAAAGGAAAAGGAGGGCACAAGGAACATTGTTGAAGGCTGGAGGAGTTGATATTTGGGTCTTCAGGAATCATTCATGCACTCAAGGAGGGCACAGTCCTTCGATTTGAAGGAGTGCGCTCAAGGAAGACTTGGTTTCTCAAGGGAATAACTAAAAATAATGAAAGGGAAATATGATTTATGAGTGCACTGTGTGCTCTTGGAAAGCAAATGGCACACTTATGAACAATGAAGGATTCTTGCTCGAGGCTTAAGAGTGTGCTCATGCACTCCTTGCCTTAACAAGTTCACTTTGCAACAAATTTTTTTGTGCAACACATATTGACTCATCAAGAAAACTAGACAAGCATAAACAAGGATAAATATACCTCAAAACGCCACTTTTCATACATTCCACAAGTAGGATAGATGAAGTGTGTGCGACTACAACCAAAAAGTGTTGTTTTACAAGAAAAAAGGTGTTATGACCATGAAATACACTAAAGATATTTTAATCAATGAGAAAACACATGAGGATACCCAAGAACACTTGAAACAAATAGAATGACCGAAAATGACACTTGATGACCAAGGAGACACTAAATACAATGGTGAAGTAGGCTCCAAAATTTGAATGTAATGAAATTTTTGGAGGGTGTTGTGGCAGCGAGTAAACTTGGCGACAAATTGGGTGAGCTTCAGCTTATCTGTTTAGGAATGGATTTTTGGTTAAAGGGTCAACACTTCAAGACACATTGATTTGCTAATTAGATTAGCTTGAATTCCCCCTTTCAACCTGGTTATATACATAGTATCTCACTTTCTTTCGTTTGGTTCAACACAAAAAGAGATGCCATTTCACAATTGTTTCAATCCAGGAAAGAGAAATGTGCACAATGAGTTTATGATATTCAGAGTATAATTTTAAATATCTAGTGTTGCTCCGCTGCCAGTAGGCCTAGACAGTACCATAGAGAAGTCACTTCAATTTCACAAACATTGCTTCAGTTCTAGGAGGCCTGGACAATACCCCGATGAAGTTTTCTGCTTCACCTCCCTACACAAGACGTCTTTCTATTCTTCCACCCTTTATTTATTTATTTAATAGGATTGTGCATCAACACTTATTATTTTCAATAGGAAGAAGAGGGATCCTAACTTATTGAGAGTAGAGGAGGTTTCCCCTTCAAAGAAGTATTTTAGAACCTATGATAGTGGTTTACTTGTTTTAGATTTTCCCCTTATCCTTTTTCTACTAGACTGGACAAGCGTTAACCCATAAGTATATTTATACCAAGTTCATTAGTTTGGATACTAGCACATATATAGGTCTAATAGTTTCCCTCAAGGTTTTCCTTTTGGGTGTACCATATTTTCATTCAGACAAAGCTCAACCTATAACATCTTCCAAAATAAACAAGAAAAACAAACAGAAATCCAAACTATCTCAAACCTCAACTAGTGATTCCACCTCACAGTTAGACATCACTAGCCAGCACCGGACCAGTCTACATCAAAGCTATCCAGGGCTCCAAATAATTTGTTCCAACCTAGCTTCTAGAACTAGTAAGTCAACCCACAGTTTCCATTAGGCTCCAAAGTGTTTTTCCAACCAAGGGTTCCAGGACTAACAACTCAACCCACCAAGGGCCCCAAAGTGTTTTTCCAACCAAGGCTTCGAGGAATAGTAACTCAGCCCAAGCTATTACAAGGCACCTAGATTGTTTGTCCAACCAAGGCTCGAGGAACTAGTAGCTCAACCCATAGCCAAAGGGACATAAGCATCAACTAGAAAACAAGGACAAAACCCACAACACCATGCCATCCATGAAATGGAAAGGCTAGTAAAAACCATTGTCAATCCAACCAATCCTCCATGTGCATGACAGATCATAACCAAGAAACCACATGCATGTGCCATGCATGCCAAAACTAATAATGAAATCATACATGCAACTCAGTATCTACAAGAAAAACTTGTTCTAGTTGTTGATCTCATCATCCTCTTGAGATTTCTTGCTTTTCCTTTGCCTTCTTGATTCAAATCCCAAATATGACACACCCCTTCAAGAGTGCTCCTAGAAAACTCTAAGTGTCTAAGACTATGGGAGAGAATAGAAGGGAGAGCTCCAATCTAAAACTGACAAAAGGTTGAATTGACTAGCCATGAACTGATCCTCAAAATCCTTTTTATCATTTAGGCCTATATTTTATTCATTTTCCATTATTTTCCTTCTCACATCCAACTTGTGACATTTTACCTTCCCTTTCTCCTATTTTCCATTATTTTCATAAATAAAATGCCAATTAATGCCTCATTCCATTCCAAAGCATTTTCCATTTTATTTTCCAATTTCCATAGCCATTAATTAATGAAAAGTGATTCCCATCACTATGTTTTTTTCCCAACATTCATCTTGGAATACGTGTCCCATGACCTTGTCTTATTTTTCCTTTATTAATTTTATTACATGGATTTTAACCATGGGTTGTTACAGACCCCTCCCCCTTAGTGGAACACTGTGCTTAGTGTTCAATGACACCTACAACTAGCAAGACCACTGAAAAGAAAACATACTGCCCATGGATATTTATAACTTAGCTTGTTGTAGTATTTACAATGAAAAAACTCCTGAAAAACATAACCATCATGACAACCATACCGCTTATTGGAACTTTATAATACAACTCATTGTAGTACTTACAATAATAACAATATATAAATATGTACATCTAACAAAATTGCTTTGCCTCAAACAGAAAAACATCAAGGATATATAGCCCACATGTGATCATCCATCTCCAATGTAGCTTTGTCGGGTCCAAAGTGCTTCCATTGCACTTTAACCTTCTCAATTGCTCAGTTCTGTAGCATGAGCATATTTTTCTGAAAAATGCATGGAGGTTCTAGCTAGAATTCTCCTTTTGGTTCCACTTGAAATACATACCAATAAATAACATGATCAACATATTTCACATATCTGTTAAGCAATGAAACATGGAAAGTATTACGGACTTTCACTGGCATAGGCAATGCAAGTTTATAGGCCATTGGTCCAATCATCTAAATGATCTTGAAAGGGCCGCAATACCGAGGTATAAGATTCACACATGACCCAATCCTCAAGGAGATATTCTTGGGCTTGATGCACAAGTGCAAATGCTCCCCAACCTAAAACTCCTTAAATGGCCTCTGTTGGTCTGCATAACTCTTCTTCCTATCTCGTGCTTCCTTTAGATTTTTCTTGATTACTTGTATTTCATATTCCACCTCTGGAAACATGTGTGGTCCAATCAACACTCATTTGATCACTCCAACTGATGGGAGTGTTACAACTCTGTCCATAGAGTGCGTCAAATGGACTCATCTTGAGTGACTCATAATACCCATTGTTGTAAGAAAGCTCAACCAGTGGAAGATACTCTTACCACTTCCACTGTTTATGCATCACATACATTCTCAAACACGTCCTTCAAAATCTTGTTGATCCTCTATGTATGTCCATATGTCTGCAGACGATAAGTTATGTTGAAGGCCAACTCTCTACCCAATCTTGCATATAACTCTTTCCAAAACTTAGAGGTGAACTTAGCATCCTTTTCTGATACAATCTTGTTCATTACACCATGCAACCTCACTATATCTCTAATTAAGACTTGTGCAACATTGCAGTTGAATAAGTAGATTTCACTGGAATGAAGTGTGCTACCCTTGCCAACCTATCAACTACAACCATGATGGAATCATGTTGCCTAGATGTCCTCGACAAACCTGTAATGAAATCCATGGAAACAACCCCCCACTTCCACCCTGGGATCGAAATCAACTGTAATAAACCACCTGGATGCTTACACTCTGCTTTTACCTATTGACAATCCAAGCATCTAGGCACAAACTATGCCACTTCCCTCTTAAAATTTGACCAATAATATAACTTTTTCACCACTATCAATGTTTTATGATATCATGGGTGACCTGAATATGGCTTAGCATGAAATTCCCTCAAGATAAACTTCTTGAGCTCACTATTTTCTAACACATAGATCCTATCCCTAAATTTGACCAAATCATTTGTTGTGAGATGATAGTCCACATCTTGATCATTTGTATCATGTTGTAACCTATGACTAAGCTCCCTATACCTGTCATCTTATTGACTTGTTTGTAAGATATGATCCTGTAAATCTATCCCATATGAGCTCATAATTGTTACATGATTTAGTTGTACTCTTCTTCTAAGAGCATCCGCAACCATGTTCTCTTTCCCCTTGATGTAAATTATCTCAAAGTCGAACTCATTGGTCGTGGCAACACATCTAGCTTTCTTGGAATTAAGATTTAATTCATAAAATAGGTATCTCAATCCATTGTGATCACTCATCAATATGAACCACCCACCAAGAAAATAATGTCTCCACATCTTTAGGGCATGGATGATCATTTCCAACTCAAGATCATGTGTAACATAATTCTTCTCATGCTCATTCATTTTCCTTGATTCGTAACATACCACTTGTCTCTCCTGCATCAAGAATCCCCCAAGTAGTCTCTTGTAGGCATTTGTACAAACATGAACTTTTTATCTAGATCTACAATTTTTATAATTGGAGAATTCGTCAACATCTACCTCAATTCCTCAAAACTAGCTACACATTCTTTTGTCCATTCAAATTTCTTACCTTTCCTTTACAATGATGTAATAGGATAAGAAATATGTGATAATTTCTTGATGAACCTCCTATAATAACCCACTAATCCCATAAATGAACTTATCTCATCCACATTCCTAGGAGCTTCCCATTCCGTAATATATTTTATATTTTCCAGATCCACTGCTATGCCTTCCTTCAAAACCACAAGTCCCAGGTAATGCACCTTTGTATGATAGAAACTACATTTTCTGAGATTCGAATACAATTGATGCTCTCTTAGCAATCTCAACGCTACTCCAAAATGTTCGCCATGTTCTTCCTCATTCTTAGAATATATCAATATATCATCAATGAATACAATAACAAACTTGTTCAGATAAGGATGAAATACACTATTCATCAAGAACATAAAAGTAGCTGGAGCATTAGTCAAACCAAATGGAACTACAACAAACTCATAATTCCCATACCTATTCAAGAAACAAGCCTTGTAAATATCCTCTTCTTTGCTATGTAATTGATGGCACCATGATCTCAAATCAACCTTCGATAACATTGTTTCTCCCTTCAAATAATCAAAAAATTCATCAATCCTTGGCAACAGATACATGTTCTTGATTGTGACCTTGTTTAAATTCCTGTAATCAATGCACAACCTAAGAGTACCATCCGTCTTCTTCACAAACAACATTGGTGCACCCAGAGGCAACACACTTGCCCTAATGTGTCCCTTTTGAAGAATTTCCTTCAATTGCAGCTTCAATTCCACTAATTGTGGTGTGTTCATCCTATATGGTTCCTTTGATGTTGGTTCTACCCCTAGTATTAACTCAATATAAAATTACACTTCCTTATGAGGCAATAACTATGGGATCTCAATGGAAAATACATCCTGAAACTACTGTAAAACTGGTTACCTATTCAAGACCTATGCATCCTCAACATCCTTACCTTTATCATTGGAAATATGTGCTACAAATAAAACACACCCTTTCTTGTGACTACACTATGCCTGCATAGCTGTCACCATTCTAAATGATGTTGCCTTATTGTTACCTTGCAAGTTCCTTTGTTCTCCATTTTCATCCAAACACTCAATAACCTTCTCATAATAATCCACCTTGGTCCTATGAAGATACAACTTGTCCATGCCCAACAATATAATGTATGATCCCAACGAAAGGACATCCAGATGCGCTAATGTAGGTATACTATTAAGCTCAAATGCATAAGCTCTTACCCAATGATGAACTATTTTCTTTTTACATATATGCAACTACACTAACCAAAAATATGCATGCACTTCTTTATTCAAACCAAAATTATCCACCACATCAGGAATAACATAACTATAATTAAATCTAGGGTCAATCAAAATAGAAACAACTTGATCATAAATCTTATCGTCCATCTTGATAATAGATGTTTGGTGACCGAACTGCCTGTTGTCCAATGTTGCATAAATTCGAGGAATTCTGTGTCCAACATCCCCCATTGTCTATGCTTCTTGAGCATTGTAAATCCGTGGGCTACCACCCTGATGTTGTGGATAATCTCTCCTGTGATGATCCTTGCCATAAGTCCAATGCTGTAAAGGATTCCTTCCCTCACCCTTCTTCTACTCCTTAGACTTAAATCCCCACCCTCTGTCAGATGCATTAAACTTCTTGGGTGGTGCTATATTCTATTTTTTACCTCTGTCCTGAGGTATTGTTCACTTCTTATCCCATTTTGCCTTATTCTTCTTATTACCTTTCCAATCCTGCTTAGTCTTAGATCATCACGTCAATTTCTCGTAACAATTATTTATCTTTCTGGTGGATTCCTCTAATGACCTAGGCTCATCAAACTCAATCATGTCTTCGCATGCTACCGACAACCCATTGATGAATATCTGAATATTCAATTTCTCCTCCTTCAGATAAGGCATATACCTCAACAACTCCAAGAATCTACTAGTGTACTCCTCATCGGTCATAGATCCCATCTTCAGCTCATAGAATTCTTTTTCCCTGTCATCATAGTATCTGTCTAATAGATACTTATTCCTAAAAAGTGTCTAAAACTTTTTTCAAGTCAAATCCTATTCATGAATACCTCTGACATTCTTTACATCTTCCCACGAAATATCTGCTTTTCCTTTAAGACTGAACGTAGTTATTCTAGCCTTCATGTTCTCTGAGTAATCATTCAATCTGAAGAACTTGTTCATCCTAATAAACCACACTTCTACATCCTTTTACTTCTTCATTTCTCCATAAAAAAATAATTGGATTTGCTTTCTTGAACTCATTCAACAAATATCCCCTATCACTCCTCCAATAAGGATGATAATGATAATGACCATGATACTTGTTTGAACTAGAACTAGAATAAGGCTCGTGTCCATTGCCTCGTCTATCAGGTGTATCCAAGAATATGTCATCTTTGATTGTGTCATCTCTATTCGACTTGTGCCCACCATGGGACCTACTACCGTAGGTGCCATTAGTCCTATCCTCCTATCCATGAGTAATCCTAAGTGGTCCCTATCTCTTCAAGTCTGAAAAGCTCTGAAGGATGGCTACATTAACATTTTCTTGTTTCTCATGTGCCCTGGCAAGTATCTCTTGTGATTGAATGATTTTATCATTATCTTCTTTGCAACTTGTTATTTCTTCCTTCAAACTTCTAAAGTTTCTTCTATATCAGAAGATTATCCATCACTATGTTTCTCATGTGATCTATAGGGAATCTCGTGAACTGTAGTTCACCAATTTGCTAGTCATATTTTATCTTCTTCTTGCAAGTATATCATGTCATCTAAACTAAAACATAAGCGTAACCAACATACCTCAGTATAGTTCAGGGGAGTATATAACATCTGCAAGATCAACCATATTAACACAATAAATGTATACACATAATCATAGTAGTATATAAACATCATCTCAATCATCATCCCAATTACCATGCATGATGTGGCAATTATAACATCAACTATACACAATGCATGCACAACAACATATAGATGTTGACATGCATAATAAATGCATATAAAACTGACATACATTTACGATAAACACATCCCAACAACAACATCATCAACTTCTACATGACAACACAACTATAACCATGACCACCACCATGCATACATAACAAGCCCATAGAACACAAGCATAATAAACACATATAAAACTGACATGTATGCAGGACAAACACATCCCGCTCATCCAGTACAAGGGTTGAACCATGCTCTAATACCACTCTTACCACTCTTTTTCATTTTATACAAAGAGACAAGACGACGAATTGGAACCCATTGCCCTAAATCTATATTATCAAATGTATGGACAGATTTATAAGATAATATGTTTTCTTATTTTTGAAAGATGTTAGTTGGAAAACAACTCAAGATATGATTACATTATATTGATATATCATGAAACCATTTAAGAATATGTTGGAGCTATTTCATTTTCTAATTGGTTTCTTTGTTTGGATTGTTTTTTTGTGAATGACTGCAGCAAGAAAGACCTTCCTAGAGGAATAATGTGTATCTCTCAAATCATTTACTTTTTGGAGAAAATTTCCATACATCACGTAATTGGGGATGTTCTACGAAACTCCCTTATCCCAAATTTTCTATATTTATCTTCATTTCTCCAGGAATTGCACCCAAATTTATGTTCCTGATTCCACCTGACACAAGTTATCCAAAGTATAGAACATGAGTTGGATCCTTATGGATGTGACCTAGGTATGAATTATATAACATAAATCCATGTCAACATCCCTAAAACAAAACCCATGTTTCAAAATTTCCCCTAGAGTTATGTAGATATTCCAATCATACAAGCTAGTTACGGTAACTACATAGGAGTCACGGTAACAACACTAGGAAAACCATCATCAGTAAAACCAACAATAATCCTTTCCAATAGTTAACTACTTTAATATCTGTAAACTTATTTTGGTGCATTAACAAAGAAACACAACAAGGAAGGTAATAAACAAGCAACTAAGTGCGACCAAATGATTGAAAATGGATGTTTAGAATTGTGAAAAAGGCAACAATTTGGCAACTCAACATTGTCCTTCTAAAAACATTTATAGCACTAAAACTATTAGTATATTGGATTGATAAGAAAATAGACATGGATTCTTTGATTTGAATTACAATGTTTCTTTTTCCAATAGACATTTAGATAACATTTATGGTTGAACTCATTGTATTTCCTTCTCTATTGAGAAATTCCTCATAAATAGTACTGTTATATGGTTTTACAAAACTAGGATATCCACCCACAATTGTGATAACCCCAATTAGTTTCAACTAGAATTTCTTCCTTTCACATTTATGTGTAGAATCATTATTCTTTAAAGGGCCCAAAAATTGTAGGAGTTATTAGTAGTCGGGAGCAACGTTAGTAAATATGAGCATGTTATTGTTCAATTCTTACAACATCGCACAACATCGTTCTCGTCACAATTTCACAAGTATGGAGAGGAGCATCAAAATGGGTAGTTTTCATTCGCTTAACTTCCCTATTGTTGTATGGAATATAACTATAAGTGCTATTAATATCATCCATTTTTGGAATTACCATGCATAAAAAAATGTGCATATTATTATGTGCGCAAAGCAATTGATAATTGATTTAGCAAGGCTTCATTATCCTCCACCATTATCTCTATTGGGGTGCTTGTGCTTCTAATGTGCCACCTACTCATCCTTTATTTAAGATTTGTATATGGTTTCTTACTTCTTATTTCCTATGAATTTGTTGGATGTTGACGCATCCTAAGGGTGGTGATAGAAAATGAGCATTATCTCCTATGAGGGGTGAGAGAAAATGAGCCAAAATAGGATGAGATGATTCTTCACATAATCAACAAGGTCAAAAACTTAAACTACTAGGTAAGGAGCTGAAACTATTGAATCGATTGGATAGTATCAAATTGGTAGTGGATATATGTTACAAGGGATGTATCAGTAGAGGAAAAAAATAAGGTAGTAGCACCTAAACTAGATAAAAAGCTAGTTGAAGTGCTTCATTTGTGGTAGGTAGAGGTTGAATTGTTTCTATTTCTTGTGTAATTTACCTAATTAACCTCTTTCTTTTGAAAAACATACCAGGTAATTGTTCTGGTGTGTAAGATATAACTAGATCTACTATTCAATTTATGTAATCTGGTATATAGTACTAGTTTTCAATGGTTCATGACAATTGCACTTTTTTTTTTAAATGTGCAAATCTTGTTTTACATGAAAGATTTCCGGAGGCCAATGGGAAGCTAATCAAAATTATTTTTCCTTGACAAGGAGAAAGAGGAAGTAATGGCTAAAACAAAGTAGAGTAAGATTGACAATTCAGTGGATTAGATTCAAAACTATGCAAAAGTAAAATTTCAAGACTTCAAAAAGTAGAAGTTAAAGTACATTCACGTTAGAGCTCTACAAGGCCATTCAACCAAGAGTCATAGCTTAGAAGAGAGAGTAAGTTCTTTTATTTTACTCAGAATACCTACCACTCTATTAGTTGATATTTCTATTGGTAATAAAAAAATATCAAAGTTTTTTTCAATTTTTGTACCTATAAGTTAGAATAGAGAATTACAACATAATGTGGGGTAAGTCAATCAACACAATACTTACTTTGATACTTTGACACACTCCTATATATAAATCCACCCACTAGATCCAAGGTTATACATTGATATGACGTTCCTTATATATTTAGGATGGCCATTGTTACTCATTGAATTGTTCAATAGAAAGACAATGTTAACACATACTTTAATCTTTTCTCTAATCTAAGTTATAGTCAAAGTGGTCTTTCTCCATGAAATCTTCAAAACTTATGCATTTTGCAGGGTATTATTCAAGAAACTCATACAAAACATCAGCAATGATAGATATATGATTAGGTTGTAGGTAAGATCGATTAGGATATAGATAAGAGTACTTGGACATTTTCATCATGGTTTTCACCACCTTCTCCAAATAGGAAGCACCACCTAGAAGACCATTTCTACAAGTAGTCACCATCATGAAGAAACTTGTGTAGAAGACATATCAAAGGACAAATCGAAGTGGTGGAAATAGGAAAAGGCATAAATTGTAATTAACATTTACTATAGGAACATAGAGTACAATGAACATTGACTCATGTGACATGTGGTTGCATGCTTTGATATGTATTGTTCCAGCCTTCAAATAGGTCAATCATTTAATTTATAAATAAAAATTAGTTTTCTTATCTAATAAATAGTGAAAAGTACTTAACATCCATCCGATCTAAAAATAATAAAATGTATTTTACATTCATCAAGCCTCATTAAATAGTGTTACAATGCCTCATTAAAATATTCAATAAATAAATTTTGTTTAAAAAAAAAATTAAATTAATATTTTTTTCAAAATAATAATATCTATTTGAAAAAAATAATCATTTGAGGGTGGATGAAAACTACAATCCCTCACTAAAGAAAAAATTAATAATACTTCTTCTAATATTTTTAGATTTAAAAGAAAAATCAAAACAAAAAACAAAAAAACAGATTAAAAATAATATAAAATGTCATTGCCTAATATGAAAGAGATGTCATAGCCTAATATGGAATTAAATATTTTTTTATGAAGTTAATTGAGTTTGTTCTTAAAAATTGTTCCCAAAAACTATGCCATTAAAGATGTCATTGGAATTGGATCCCATGTTGACCTTGATCTAGATGTATTGTAAATACGTAAGTCTCCCAGGATGGAGTTAGCTTAGCTTAGTTGGGTTATGATGTTCATACATCTTTCGGCCTTTATGCACTCACATGGATGCTCTCACCTCACATCCACGCTGTGAACGAGAAAACGGGTGGCAACATTGTTTTCATGTGTCTTTCTGCGTCCTATTCAGTGGCTTCATCTGCATATCGTGCAGCCCTCTATTCTCTCCCTAAAACCACCCTGGATTCATGGTTTTTTTCCATCAATTTTGTCCTCTAATCTTTATTTCCTGGAATCTTTTTTCAACCGACTCACATGGATGTTCTCAACAAAAACGGGTTCAGATATTGATTCTCAAGTAAGTATTTTTCTGTGTCATATTCCGATCATGATTTCCAAAGTTTTAATTTAGGTTTTTTATTTCTAAATTTTTAAGTTATTATTATTTTTAATTGATTTGGTTTTCCATTTAATTATTAAAATGGTCAATTTGAATTATAAAATTTATATTTTCCAGTAGGTTTTTTTCTTTTTCAATCAGTAAGAAAATCTATTATATAAAAATAGTTGAATTGAATAGTAATTATAATATAGCTATTATGATTTCACATATTTCATAAATTTAGATAAATATATAATAAACAGCAGGATGGAAAAGAGTGTTAGGTTAGGTTATTTTTTTTTTTTTTTTTCAAATCTATTTTATTTTTCTACTTTTGCGAAATAGTAGATCTTTACAAGTCCATCAAAAACTTTAGATGAACAATCTATAATGGAGGTAAGTTTTAAAATAATTTTCAGTGAATTAGGTCATGAGTCAAAGCTTTAAATACAACTTTTTTTTAATATTGAGTCAAAATTTTAAATTCAACCATTTTTTTAACACTTGATAATATCTTCTAGTTGTGAATGGATACCTAGAAATTGGGTAGTCTAATTTATAGATGAAATGATTTTTCCAAGACATGTTTTTTAGTTTATTTTAATTAAAATCAAGCACAAAGATTTTTAAAAACTTGAGTTTAGATTGTTTAGTCTGCAGAATTTGAATGCTAGGGGTTTTCCAAGGTGTTGAATCTACCTATACATTCATAAATGCATTCTAAACAACAAAAAATCATGTTCTTGAAATTGTTTTGTGGTATCCCAGTAAAAAATTTGTATTTAATCTATAAATTTTACTATACTCAAAAAAATTATATTATTTATTTATATATTTTAATTTTCAAATATTTTTCATTTATTTAATTATTATTTTTTAATAAATTTTATCAAAAGCAATAAATCTATTTATATATTTAAAAATATATTTTAAACCATACTAATATACAAAATTTTAATAATTTTAATATCATTAAATTAAAAAAAAATTACATATATTTTTAAACACACATTTTAAACCATATAAATATACAATATCTTAACAATTTTTATCACTAAAACTTAAAAAAATAAATATAGACATGTAATTAAATAGTGTAATTTTTTTTTGAAGATATGAAAGATTCAAATCCAGAAAGCCCCGTTAGTTAGGCTGTGCATTTTACTTTATTTTGCCAATTCCCAGAAAATGTATAGCATCGAATGGATCATGACATGTGTCGAAAATACAAATTTTTCTGTCATCATTAATGGTTCCCCCTCACCGTTTTTCACCGCTGAACGGGGTCTCCGACAAGGTTGCCCGCTCTCTCCGCTGTTGTTTATTTTAGTCATGAACTCTCTTAGTATTCAACTCAACAGAGCCACTTCAGCGCTTGACATTTGCCCGATCAAGATTGCCAAAGATTTCTACCTTTCCCACAATCTCTTTGTGGACGACATCCTCGTTTTCGCCGTGCTGCAAAAGGCTTCCTGGCAATGTATTTTATATATCTTTGAAAGGTTTCAGACAGCATCTGGTATTTGTATTAATAAGGACAAATCCAAGCTCTTTCACAATGAATCAGATTTGGCCACGGCTCTATGGA
This sequence comes from Pinus taeda, assembly GCA_000404065.3. NCBI lineage: Eukaryota > Viridiplantae > Streptophyta > Pinopsida > Pinales > Pinaceae > Pinus > Pinus taeda. The sequence goes on from APFE031754509.1 coordinate 274,952, forward strand.
TCGCATCTCTCTTTGGAATTGAAGCCGTGTCTATTGAAACAGGCATGAAATACCTCAGTTTCATTCTTAAGCCGAAGGGATATAAGTCAGGTGACTGGTCATGGATTTTGGACCGTTTTTATATAGAATCTCTGGCTGGGAGTCAAGGTTCTTATCATTAGCAGGAAGATTGACCTTAATACAGGCGGTCCTGGCTCAGCTGGCCATATACTGGGCGCATTTATTTTACCTCCCAGCAAAAGTCATAAATAAAATGAAGTCATACGCAGCAAATTTTCTTTGGGGAGGAAAAACCTTTCAATCCAAAATTCACCTGGTCAAGTTGGATTCCATTTCTATACCAAAGAAAGCGGGAGGATGGGGTATACTGGATATGAGAAAGATGGGCAACGCGCTTCTGTGCAAATCCTACATCCGGGGTATATATGGGAATGACCCATGGAGCAATTCCATTAACAGGAAATATCTCAAAGGAAAAAGCATTGAATTCTGGTATAGAAGGAACTCTCTGGGGATTAAGCGAGGATCAGCCATATGGCTCAGCTTCTGAAAAAACAAAACCTTCCTTTTGAGGAACTTTCGATGGTTGTTATTTTCGGGTGCAAATGCTTTTCTAGGAAATGATTTTATCCATAATGGATTGTCCAACCATCCCCATCTGGATCTGCTTGATTTTCTTCATATGAGGGGCATCTTTACATGGGATAAACTTATCAGCTCTTGGGAAAACTTCACGCCAGTCTGGAGGGAAGCTGTGGATCTCTCAATGCCCTCACATGTCGGCGCATTATGGGATTCCGTTCAACATGCTCTGCAGGGTATGGCTATTAGAAGGTCGAAGCTTAAAGACGCTTTGTTATGGAGTTTGCCACATGCGCCTTTACCTGTCCGGGTCAAAGACATTTACGCCTCTCTGTCCATTATGCCAGTCTCTCCAGCGGAGCCATTTTTTCCTCCCTCTCTATGGAAAGCCGCATGTCCCATCAAGATGGTTCTTTTCGCTTGGCTCATATTTTGGAATAGGAACCTTACTTGGGAGGTTTTACAGAAAAAGGGATGGCAAGGACCTGGACAATGCACTTTCTGCAAGGCAGCGGATGAGACAAACCTCCACATGTTCTTTCAATGCCAAGTGACTCTACACATCTGGTATGAACTAGCTTTATATTTGGATTTTCCTTACATTGTTTTTCCCTCTGTACAGGAAGGCATTTTATGGTGGAGCTCTCAATCAGTTTCCAGGTGCTCTCTGTTTCTCATTGCTTGTTGGAACATTTGGACATGGCGAAATGACTCCATTTTCTCTAGCAAAAGGAGGCCTGTATCATCCATCTCTCTCAGCGTCACGTCCCTTATGGAAGTCCTGGGGATATAGCATTCTCCATCCAACTGTTTTGCTGCACTATGTTTCGTGCATTGGTTTTTTGAAGTATATGTCTTTTAAAATATATACATGTTATGTACTTGCACTTTCTGTTTTTTATCCACCAATCTCTGCCCTATCTGCGTATAGGATCTATCAACTGTATCATATAGAACATATGAATCTACTATTGGAAAGGTTTGTTGATGGAGAGTTTGTTATTTGCCTATCGTTCCAGCTCACGGTTTTTCTTTAAAAACCAAAAATATGTACAGCGTACACATCAATATAAAAAAATTTGATTTTTAAGTTGAAAAAAAATCATCTCCATGCCATATGCCTCGAAACTCATCAAACGACAGATCAAAGATTTCATCGAATCAAGAGGTTATTTTTAACGAAGTTGAAAAATGTTTGCAAGTTCTCCCGAGATGTCTCTTTATGATTTCGAAAAAAGATTGATTTTTTTTTTTTAATATTCGAAAGTGATTAATAATTTTTTTTTTTCTTTTAAAGAACTAAATGTTTTTCAACTTATCAGGTTTAAAATGTAAATTATCCTAAGAGCATATTTTGAAAGAAATTTTTAAATTTAAATCAATAGCCTTTGCAAGAAATTTTTAAATTTAAATCAATAGTCTTTGTATAGAGGATAGTTAAATTTAGATTATAAACCAGAATAAATGAAAGCAATTAAATTTAAGAATTGAAGTATGAGTAATATCTCTAATCTATGAATTTTATACATTTATAACTTTTAAGGTATAACTTGTATATCTAAATTTTATTGACAAAATATTTTTGCACTCTATAGAGGATAGGACATTCTTTCAAAAGAATAATTGTGTGCTTCCCTTAAGAGCCAACTTTGTCTCATTTATAACATGCATTATTCCCATTTTCTTGTTGGTGTGGGGGTCTTGATTATGCATTTTCGGACCTTGGAATCAAATTCTAATAATTGCATTAAGTTTGTAATTCCACAAAACCTATAGTGAGCTTGTTGAGTTTGTAATCCCAATAAATTTGTGCATGAAATCGTTTTTTAATGGAATTCTCCTTCCTCTATGATGCTTTCCCCAAATTGAATGTTGTTAGGTCAGCTAACATCTTTTTTGTATAGTAGTTCCTAGGGATGATTAAGTTGACATGGTTCATCAACAAAAGAGAGATTTTAGTCCAAAAAAAATAGTTCATTGACATCTCGAGCACTTGAAACCCAACCCTTGTTGAGAGTGACGATTCTTCTTCAAATATAAGTATAAGCTTGTCAATGATGCAAAAATGTTCCAATCAGTCTCATTAAAGTTTATATAGCACTTGCATGAAGCTCATACATAAAAATATCTAATGGATGGAGGAAGAGGATTAAACATATTCAAAAGTTTATCAAAATTCTAAAAATCAAATGTAGGATTAAACTATAACCCACTTAGTTCCCTCAAGGACATTTTGAAGGTACAGGTTGTACAGAAATGGCCTACAATGTTACTTTATGGAGATGGGGTTATCAAAATTTCTCTTCCTTTAATGACCATAAACTTATTTATTGATAACACCATTGTCTTCTCCTCATCAACATGATATAAATTTCATTCAATTATGAACTTTGGACACAAAGTTACAACCCTGAGAAGATTTACCCTTCTTAATGTCATGTCAACATCAATACCTTTGACACATGGTAGACATGTGGAAATTCTTTGATAATGTGTCACTATTGTATAATTCTATGTCTTCTAACACATGGTTGACATGTGGTAGTCCCCGCACATGTGTTCTACCCATTTGGCATTTGAGTTTTTCTAAAATCGACTTTCTAAAGTTTTTTGGATGCCCAAAAGTGCATATCTCTAAATATTTAGAACATCTCCACTTCCTCATTATTGAATATAGGGTAGTTGTGGGAGGTTTTCCTTAGCTACATTAGCCCACAAAAATAAAAAGTAGTGAAAATTAAGATTCAAAGTCGAGTCGACTCCAAATTGTTTAAGTTGGCCCTGTTAGCCCCTGAGGTGCAGTGCTCCTATTTTTAGTGGAAATGTCCCCTATTTTAGCTTTGATGGTCCTGTTAGCCCTGAGGTGTTGATATAAACGGATCCTAGAAAACCCTCTAAGTCTTCAAAATATTATAAACATTCAAAACTGTCGCCTAAGGAAAACCCTCCAAAAGGCGGAAAAACACTATCGGGAAATGAAAACATAGAGAAAACAAAGAAAAACAGAGCAGTGCAGGCTTAAACAATGAATGCATAACAGTCGTCAGATCTGGTCGATCAACAGTCCAGATTTGATCGGCAGAATCGCAATCAGCCAACACAACAAGGCGCTCACCAAATGGCCCGGGGTTATCGCGATATGCGATTGTGATTAATCGCATCATGATATCGCATCGGAGCTTCACAGAGGAGCAGGATGTGTGTGTGTGTGTGTGTGTGTGTGTGTGTGTCTATATATATATATATATATGTGTGTGTGTGTGTGTGTGTGTGTGTGTGTGATGTGATTAACCGGACCTGATGGGAATATAAACACTATTGCAAAGGATTTGAGATCCGCCAAATAACATTTTTTTATATATTTTCATATATTTCGTTATTTAACGAAATACAAAGGGAAAATGTCGATGCGATAAAACCCAGACCTGAAGAGGTTTAGGAATGAGAATGTATATTGTTTCAAGTCAGGAGGAAGCCATTTTTACGTTATTTTTAATGTTTTAAACGTATTTCAAAATACAAAGGGAAACCGTGGAACAAGGCCGAAGCGACTTGCGATAGTGATTGAGGACGGACCCGATAGGATAATAGACCAGGTTTAAGGACTTTTGAAGTCCGGATGAACAATGTTTGTGGCGTATTTTCACAGTTTGAATGCATTTCTCCATGTTAACAGAAAACGACCGTTTCAGGGATTTCAAAGGCCTGATGCACTCATCTGTTGCAGAATAGATGGCCACCTCCCCTTAAGGTTTTATGTAATGATTATTTAACGCTAGAAGAGGGATTCGAGCGGACAAAAGTCAGGAGATAGAAATCCAAAAAAGGGAAAAAGCCATAGCATGATGCAGCCAAACCAACAGAAGTGATCATGGAGCATCATTGGCATGAGTGAGCTACCTGACAGTGTGGCGAATTTACCAGAATTTGGTTACTGTGTTTGCTAGAAGATAGAGGGGATAGATTAAGACATCTCGAGCCTCAGAGGGTTCGAGAGCATTGTAAAAAGCCTATAAATGGTTGAAAGTTGGAGGTATTAGGGGTTAAACTTTTTGAGACTTTTGAGACGTTGCTCCTCTCAACGTCTCATCTTCATTCCAGTAATACAAGCTTCTTTTGCTGTTATATGTTCAATCGCCATTTTTCCCTCTATTCTAAGCTTGCACTTGAATGGGTTATTCATGTTTTCTTCTCTTTCAAATGCGAGATAACTATCATCTTATCTCTGCATTGATAAATTAGATTTGTAAGATTCATTTACCTTTTGTAGCTATCCATTAATATGTGTTTATGTATGTATCTGCTGGCACAGTTAGGATTCTCCATCCATTCATTGAATCTGTAAACTATTGAGCATTAGTGGTTGAAAGCCTTGTTAAGTTGAGGGTGTTCATGCATGTTTTGAGTGAAAATAGAGTTGAAACAGTCATCTGACTTGATCCAAACCCCAATCCATTCCAATAGTTCAGAGAACGATATTGAATATTTATATGTTTCCAGGCATTTCCGAGCTACAACCTAGGAGAGCTTCCTGGAGTGATAACATAATTGGCGTCGTTGTCAGGGAGAGGAGGCTGAAGCTCAGCTTCCCTGGGGGATGACACAGATCCAACTTTGATGATAGATAAAGTTTGGACACTATTTGGGTTGTAATCATCTATCTGGTGACTCTACTGGAGGATGAACCTCTTGGTGACTCCACTTCATAGTTCTGGCTCAGTTTGTGGGGCATACTCGGAGAAATCCTCAAAGGCTACAAGCTGACCCAGTACCTAACCCTGAAAGAATCATCAAAGAAATAAAGGCATTGCAGAAAGGAGCACTAGGTTCATGTAGTTCTAAACAATATTCTATACCTCTTCAAGAAAATCCTGTGATAGAACAAATACATGTTAAGAGTATAGCATCTAATACTAGCAGTGAAGAAAAAATCTCAGAGACTCATAGAGCTCCTTATTCTTTAGGTTCTCTTTTTGTTGCAAGCCCAAAGGAAACCTATCTTCTTATCCATCATACTCCTTTAGTCCTATCATTCACTCCTCAACCCTCTATCATTTAGACTTCCAGTACCCTTGTAGCCACCACAACTATGGCAGGTCCATAAGCACCTACCAAAATGGAAATAATCATAGCTACTAGGTATGGACCTCTAGTACTGCCCACTCCTTTGAATGCCATGCCTACTGGAGAATATCAGAAGTATAGGCCTAAGTTCACGAGGACTAAAGGTGTTTCAGCTGAGGATCATCTTGAATCATTTTATAGCTATGCTGATAACCTAGACATTAGTGAAGATGATGTATGGATGAGAGTCTTTGTCGAAAGTCTAGATGGATAGGCTAGAAAATGGTTCAAAGAACAGACCCCAAGGTCTATAGCAGATATTGAAGCTTTAGATGATGCATTCCTAAGGCATTGGGGGGATAAGAAGGATCTACTCTACTACCACACCGAGTTTGGGAACTTAAAGAGGGAAAATGGTGAGTTGTTGTCTGATTTTAATAAGAGGTTTAACCACATGTACAACAAGATACCAGCTGAAGTAAAACCCACCACTACCTCTGCTAAACTCACCTATGCCAGTGCCTTTGATTCTGACTTATGTCTACTGTTGAGGGGGAGATGATGTGCTACCTTGGCTGATATGCAAGATGCAGCTTTGGAAGTAGAATCGAACATCATGGCCACAAAGAAGCTCAAGGGGAATGTTGATAGAAGGAGACAGAGGGGCGAATCTTCATCATCTTCAGATCCAAAGATAGATAAAATGACCAATATTATAGAGTCATTAGCCTCTGAAATCTCCAAATTAAAGGTTGAGCAGCACCCTGGGAAAGGAAGAGTTCCTAATACCTTTGCCCCTAGAAATCCAAATCCATATAGAAGAGCTAATGAGAAGTTGCAGATTCTACAAAGAAGCAAAGATGCCAATGAAGACCAAAGGGTGAAGACCCCTTTCAAGAATGTAGTCATGGAAGAAGAGCAGTTTGATGAAGAGGATGAGATCCATTGTTTGGAAGACAAATGCAGTGTCTCCTTTTTGACCTCAGCTGCCTATGAAAAGTCATTTTTCAATGACTAGATCAGCCAAGAGTGGGATGGTGGAGTTGTTCTGAAAACTGATGATCAACACAGATATGATCTGAGGTCAAAGATGAATAATGCCAAGGAAACTCCTATTTAGAGAGCGGCTGTCCCTACAATGCAGCAAGCTAAAAAGTAGAAATGACCGACAGTTGATCCCATCATCCTCAAAGCTCCAACTCACGAGGTAAGAGGCCTTGACAAGTCTCCTTCTCCTTTCAATTTTGAATTAGAAATTCAGAAGTTAAGCATACCTATACCTCTGATTGAACTAATGAAGAATGAGTCCTTCAAGAAATCTATCCTCGAGGCCCTTGATCCTAAAGCCATCCAAGCCTCCACTGACTATGTAAATATGTAAGACGACAAACCAGCTGTTGTTCTCAGCCCAATGGTTGAAAATTGTGGTGAAAACTCCCCATCATTCTATGTCTCTTTGACTATTCATGACAAAATCCTTCACAACTGCCTTCTAGACACAGGAGCCAGCCATAATCTAACGCCCAAGGTTGTCATGGATGATTTGGGTCTTGACATTACCATGTCTTATCATGACCTGCTTTCTTTTGACTCTGGAAAAGTGAAATGTTTGGGATTAATCAAAGACCTAGCCATCACCTTGTCTCAGATGCCCATGAAGAGCATGGTGATGGATATTGTGGTAGCAGATATACCCCCCAAGTTTGGCATGTTGCTCTCCAGAGGTTGGATCAAGAGATTAGGCGGAACATTGCAAAATGATCTGTCCTATGCTATTGTCCCAGTTTTTGGAGGTGAGAGTAGGAGATTATACAGAGAATATCAGTTGGATTATATCATCAATGATGAAAGGAATCCCACTAATCATCCCATATATGCTGTCGACACTGATTTTGGAGCTTGTATTCTTCAAATTGAAGAATCCCAGTTGGCCTCCACACAGCTTAAGAAACTGGTTTTCCAGATCACAGAGGAAGAAGCCCCACAAATTTTGGACATGTTCTTTGATGGAGCTTGCTCTAAGGAAGCTGCAGGGGTAGGTGTAGTCCTTGTGTCCCCCACACAAGAATGCATTCATTTATATTTCAAGTTAACTTTTCAGGTCACAAATAACATAGCAGAATATGAAGCCTTGATATTGGGCTTAAAAGCTACTAAAGAAATGGGCATCAAACATCTGAAGGTGTTTGGAGATGCAGACCTTATCATTCAGTAGGTCAACAAAACTTTCCAAGCAAAGGATCCAAGGCTGAAAGCATACAGAGATGAGGTATGGAAGCTCAAGGACTCTTTCAATATTTTTAGCATTTCTTACATCCTGAGAATCAAGAACTAGCTTGCTGATTCCCTTGCTGTGCCTGCGAGCACGTTTATTCCTCCTTTGCCTCCTAAATTGACTTATGAAGTTCAGGTGAAATATAGACCATCTCTACGTGACAATGTCAAATGCTGGAAAGTTTTCTAAGATGATGATGAAATTAATAGATTTTTACAAGTCGTTGATGAATTTTCTGAAATGCACATCGACCAAGAAAACGAAACCATTGAAGAATGCAACTAGTCCAAGCTAAAGGACGAGATTGGTCAGGACAACATTGTTCAGCTGCCTAGTAACCATGTACCCAAAGGATTGGTGCCCCTAGAGAAGTTGTTTGATCATAATGATGTACCTTATAAGCCTGCCAAAAAAGAAAATGAGTATGTTGTTCATAAACATATTGTAGGGAGTCTAGCCCATCCAAATTACATAAATCTGTCCACTCACTTATCTTTTGCCCAAAGTTCCGAGTATTGCATCCTGATGAAACAATTTGTTGATATTTTTGCTTGGGAATATAGTGAGATTAAGACCTATGACACCAACATCATTCAGCATAAAATCCCACTGGAGAAGAACACTATCCCTTTTAAGCAGAAATTAAGATCTATCAGCCCTCTCTTATTTCCTTTGATTGAAAAGGAAATCAAGAAGCTATTGGATGCCAAGATCATAGTTCCCCTAAGGTATTCAAAGTGGATAGCTAACCTTGTGGTAGTAAGAAAGAAGAATGGAGAAATCAAGCTTTGTGTTAACTTCAGGAATTTGAACAAATGTTCTAAAAAAGACAACTATCCCTTGCCTAAGATGGAACACTTGCTACAAAAAGTTTTAGGGGCTAGAGTTATGTTTTTCCTAGATGGATTTTCAGGTTATAATCAGATTGTTGTACATCTAGAATATTAGGAAAAGACCACCTTCAGTACTCCTTGGGGCACTTTCATGTACTCCAAGATGCCTTTTGGACGATGAATTCTGGGGCTACTTTTCAGAGGGCCATGGACATAGCCTTTGTGGGAGAGAAGGACAAGTTTGTCCTTATTTACCTTGAGGACATAACAGTCTTTTCCAGCAGTCACAAAGACCATTTGCAGCATTTGAAGAAGGTTTTTCTAAAGTGCAGACATTTTGGAATTTCTATAAACCCAAAGAAGTTATAGTTTTCTCTAGAAGAAGGCAAACTGTTGGGACATATTGTTTCTGTTGAAGGTGTGAAGATTGATCTAGCAAGAGTTCAAGAAATTTAGACATTATCCATCCCAATGTCAAAAAGGGACATTCAATCTTTCTTGGGTAAGATTAACTTTCTCAAGAGGTTCATTCCAAACTTCGCAGAGCTAGTGAAGCACATCACTTCCATGATGAAGAAAGGATCAGAAATAAAATGGATAGATGGAGCAAGAAGCTCCTTTGAAGCCATCAAATAAGCTATCATGGAAGCTCCCACTCCAATCATCCCAGATTATACCAGGGAGTTTTATATCTTCTCTTTTGCCTCTTATGATACACTTGCAGCAATTCTATTGCAGAAAAATGATGAAGGCGTAGAACACCCTGTGGCCTTTTTCAGCAAAACTCTGAGGGACACTAAACTAAGGTATGACCTTATTGAAAAACAAGATTATGCTTTCATAAAATATTTAAAGGCATTCAGAATTTATATTCTGCATTCCAAAGTGGTTGCATATGTACCTTCAGCCTCAGTAAAAGACGTCCTAACTTAGCCATATATTGATGGAAAGAGAGCTAAATGGATTGCAAAATTCATAGAGTTCAACATAGAGGTGAATCCCACCAAGCTTGTCAAAAGCTAGGGCTTGGCTAAGCTTATGGCTGAGGAAAATTGTAGTTTGTTAGACATGAATTGCATGTGTTCAAATTCAGGTGGTGAGTAGATAGAGGAAGCAGTATAAGAGCAAGAGCAGAATAAGTATTTCGCTGAAAATCTAGCCACCTGTGAATGGTATTCCAGTGTAGTTCATTTTTTGCAGAAGCCAGAAGTCTGTCCAGGGCTTAGTTCAAGTCAAGCCTGGGCCATTAAGCTCAGATCAACCAAATTCTACATTAATGAAAACCTGCTCTATTGGAAAGACCTATCAGGGATCCTCTTGAGATGTCTAAACAAAAGACAATCTGTGGAAGTCACGCACCAGTTACATTCTAGCATCTGCGAAGGGTATCATTATTGGAAAACCACGGCCCACAAGATCCTGAGAGCTGGGTATTATTGGCCTACTCTGTTCTCTGATGTGTTTTCTTTTGTGAAGTCTTGTGACAAATGTTAGAGGTTTGTAGGAAGACAACAACTAAAATCTGCCCTTGAAGCCAGTACACATCAACAGCCTCTTCTAGCAATGGGGCTTGGAATTCACAAGTGAGATCAATCCTCATTCTAGTGGCCATCACAAATGGATCTTGGTAGTCACCGATTATTTCACTAAATGGATTGAGGCTATACCCACTAAAAACACTAATCATCAGGTTATCATAAAATTCTTGAATGAGAATATTTTCACTAGATTCGGTTGCCCAACCAAACGAGTCATTGATAATGCAGCAGCGTTCAGGGCGGAAGAATTAGTGGAAATGTGTGAATCCATGGGCATTCAATTGGTGCATTCTACCTCATATTATCCTCAAGGCAATGGCCTGGCAGAATCATCTAACAAGAGTCTTGTAAGGATAATAAAAAAACTACTGGAGGACAACAAAAAGAACTTGGATTCCAAGTTGAAGTTTGAACTGTGGGTTGACAGAGTTATGAACAAGAAGTCCATAGGAAATTATCCATTTAAGCTGGTTTATGGCACTGGTGCTGTTTTTCCTATCTATTCAATTCTCCCTGTGGCCAAATTCTTACAAGAAGAATAGGATGATAGGGCGTGGAGAATGAGTAACTTGGTTGAATTACAACAGACCAAAGAACAACTAGTTGAGAAGTCAAGAATTCATCAGATGAAGATCAAAGAAACCTTTGATAAAAAGGCAAAAATGGACAGTTTTTAGGTTGGTAACTGGGTCCTCAAATGGGATGCATTGAAGGAAAAGAAGGGCAACCATGGTAAATTTGATGCCTTGTGGATGGGACTGTTTGTCATTGCTCAAGTTCAGATGAACAATACTTTCATTCTGTAAAATTTGGAGGGTGAAGGTGTTTTTGATGGCCCAATAAATGGGCAATTTTTGAAACTTTACTTCATATGAGGCTTTAAGGCCTTAATATTGTAATAGGATTTTCAGTTTTTGTTTTTTATGCAAATAAACTCCATGCGCAATGGAACACTAGGAGTTAAGTTTTTTTTTGTTGTTACTGGAAAGGTAGTAGTCTGCAGTTCTTGAAACCTCGCAGGGAGGATTTCATCCCCAAAAGGAGCCAGTGTTAGCCCCTGAGGTACAGTGCAACTATTTTTAGCGGGAAATGTCCCATGTTTTAGCTCCAATGGTCCTGTTACCCCTGAGGTGCTGATCCAAACGAATCCTAGAAAACCCTCTAAGTCTTCAAAATATTCTAAACATTCAAAACTGTTGCCTAAGAAAAACCCTCCAAAAGGCGGAAAAACACTATCGGGAAACGAAAACATAGAGAAAACAGTGAAAAATAGAGCAGCGGAGGCTTGAACAATGAATGCACAACAGTCGTCATTTCTGGCCGATCAATGGTCCAGATTTGATCAGTAGAATCGCAATCAGCCAGCACAACAGAGCACTCACCAAATGGATCGGGGTTATTGTGATATGCGATTGCGATTAATCGCATCGAAGCTTCACAGAGGAGCGGGATATATATACTCTATATATATATATTTATATATATAATATACTATATTATAATTATTTATATTATATATTATATATATATATATATAATAATATTAATATATAATCTTATATATATGCGATGCGATTAACCGGACCTGATGGGAATATAAACACTATTGTAAAGGATTTGAGATCCGCCAAATAACATTTTTTGATATATTTTGATATATTTTGTTATTTAACGAAATACGAAGGGAATGAAAATGTATATTATTTCAAGTCTGGAGGAAGCCATTTTTATTTTATTTTCAATGTTTTAAACGTATTTCCAAAATACAAAGCGAAGCCTTGGAACAACGCTGAAGCGACTTGCGACAGCGATTGAGGACAGAGCTGATAGAAGAATAGACTAGGTTTAAGGACTTTTGAAGTCTGGATGAACAATGTTTGTGGCGGATTTTCACAGTTTGAATGCATTTCTCTGTGTTAACAAAAATCAGCTGTTTCAGGGATTTCAAAGGCCCGATGCACTCATCCGTTGTAGAATAGGTGGCCACCTCCCCTTAAGGTGTTATGCTATGATTATTTAACACTAGAAGAGGGATTCAAGTGGACAGAGGCTGGGAGACAGAAAGCCAAAAAAGGGAAAAATCCACAGCACGATGCAGCCAAACCAACAAAAGTGATCATGGAGCATCGCTAGAAAGAGCGAGCTACCTGACAGCATAGAGAAATTACCAGAATTTGGTTACTGTGTTTGTTAGAAGACAAAGGGGGTAGATTAAGACATCTCGAGCCTCAAAGGGTTCAAGAGCATTGTAAAAAGCCTATAAATGGATGAAAGTTCGAGGTATTAGGGGTTCAACTTTTGGAGACTGTAGAGACTTCGCTCCTCTCAGCGTCTCATCTTCATTCCAGTAATACAATATTCTTTTGCTATTATATGTTCAATCACCATCTTTCCCTCTATTCTAAGCTTGCACTTGAATGGGTTATTCATGTTTTCTTCTCTATCAAATGCTAGATAATTTTCATATTATCTTTGCGTTGATAAATTAGATTTGTAAGCTTCATTTACCTTCTATAGCTAGCCACTCATATGTGTTTATGTATGTATCTGCTGGTACATTCAAGATTCTCCATCTATTCATTGAATCTATAAACTAATGAGCATTAGTGGTTGAAAGCTTTGTCAAGCTGAGGGTGTTCATGCATGTTTTGAGTGAAAATAGAGTTGAAACAGTCATCTGACTTGATCCAAACCCTAATCCATTCCAATAGTCCAGAGAATGATATTGAAGATTTATATGTTTCCAGGCATCTTCAAGCTACAACCTAGAAGAGCTTCTTGTCGGCATTATGGCATAGGTTTGATGCTATGGCTCCGGTGTTGTCCTTGATCGCAACTCAACTTGGTGACAGATCTCAGTTCAGGCACTAAGAAAGAAGAAAAAGACATATACGCAGGTTCATCTAGACGGAGACGCGTATACACACAGGTTATTCATTAAAAAAGCGCGTATATGTTGGGGAACTTACTCTTGGTCCATGGTAGTTAGTCCTTGGGATTTGAACCTATTGTTTTGGACCATGGCGTCTCGTCAGATGTGTTGATCCCTAGTTTTGGGTTCATGGTATTGAAATGTTATGGTTTTGGACCATGGTATTGTGGATGGCCTAAGACTATAAAAGAGGAAAGAGATCTTGTGGCAAATGATTATCTGAATTATCATTGAATATCTGAAAAAGTGGTAGATCTAAATGCTGGTAATTGGGTTATGGTACAGATCTGGATCTGAATAAAGGAGGAACCTTAGCGCAAAGAAGAAGGATAAGTTCTATTGATGAGTCATAATCTTCAAGCTTGAATGATAGTATCTTTATATGATTTTGGTCTGTTATATGTGGCACTTACTTGATCTATAACACTGATAATCTGGATTAATTAGTGTTTTGAATATCTGAAAGGGCAAATTATCCTTTATAGATCTATACGCAGTTTCAGTGAAGCGAAGGCGCGTATACACGCTGGTTCAGTGAATGAAAACAGCGTATACGCAGTTTGTTCCAAACACAGAAGCGTACGCACGCATGTTGCAGGTTATTAAGAGAGTGTATGTACTTTAAGTTGTGATCTAGCTGCTTCTATTTATTGTTGTTGTGTTCTGGGTTCAGTTTTTAGTGTGTGGTTTCTGGTACTGTGTTTTAGGTACAGCTGTCTGAGAAGTATCTACTTGATTTAGATCTAATTTATGGAAAGGAAATTGGTTGATTCTTGATGATTGATTGATGTTTATGGATCCAGTCTGAAAATTTATGAAACATGGTCCTTGGAAGAAAGAGAAGGTTGTAGCCTTCTGTAGGCCAACACCTATGTACTAGTATCTTGGCTAGTGCAAGAGCTATAGGGGGTTGTAGCTCCCTTCTAGGTGAAGCTGGAGAAAGAGAGAGGGTTGTAGCTCTCTGTAGGTTGCAGGCTGTGTACTGGTAAAGGACTGCACCAGTACATTGTAAAAGAAGTTTCTAATTTAAAAGAAGATAGAGACGAATTCCAACAGGTGGTTTTCACCCACATTGGGTTTCCACCTTATATCTTGTGTTCTTGTGTGTGATTGTCCTTCTGTTCTGTTTTACTGTCTCTGGTTACTGGTTATTTGTTTCTGCAACACAGATTAACAATCATCATCAGAAAGATAAAGTAAATTAAAAGCTTGCTTTGTATACGCGGTTTTCCTTCTACATAGTTGCGTATATGCGCGGGTTTAACTAACTAAAGTAGCATATATCATTTGTTTTGGAAAAGGAATATTTGACTTGATAATACTAATTCACCCCCCCTCTCAGTATTATTTCCAACAATTGGTATCAGAGCAGGTCCTTCAGAAGAAGCTTGATC